>VZTH01003786.1:0-103427 GCA_013397815.1 Aleadryas rufinucha | reverse complement strand
GGCGCTGAGTACCGGCCCCGGAGGGTGGGTGCAGAGGGCTCCTCCCGCCCGGGGCCGGGGCTGCGGCGGTGCCCGAGACAGGCGGCCCCAGCCGAACGCGGGGAGCGGGGCGGGGGGCTCCGGCCTTGCCCGCGGTGGGCGCTGGCAGCGTGCAGGGGAGCGGCGTGCCGCCGCGGCATTCGAGGTCAGCCAGGCTGCGGGCGCCGAGCCTAGCCCTTGGGTTGGGTCCCCCCACCCACGCTGGTGAAAAGGGGGTGCCCTCCGGCTGAACCCGCCGCCGGGCACCGNGGGGGCTCGGAGACTGGCGGGGCTCCCAGCCGGTGCCCGGTGTTCCCAGCGCAGCAGCCGCTGCAGCGGCGCGTACAGCCGGGGTGGCAGCTCCGGGTTTGCCATTGCCATTCCAGTGCTGCTTTCCCATACTCGGTGAATGCAAGTACTGGGATAAGCATTTCAACTGGAGCTTAGAAACTCCTTTTACTTGCTCCAGACACAGAAAAATTGTTGAGCAGTGCCTCCTAACGCTTCTGCAAAGGTGATCCTGCAGGTCTTTTCTCATGCTATCACAATTTGCATCCTGCGTAAATAATGCATTAGTGTTGGGTGTGGAAAAGCGACTTGATTATTACTGCTTGGAGTCTTCTGGCCAATCCATCACAGCAGTAGCCACAGAATTTGAGTCGTCTTTAGAGAAGGCAGCTCCCAAGGTTAATATTGATTAAATTTTGAGTGTGAATTGAATGGAATGTGGAGCAGTTTATGGAATTAGTATTTCCTGAAACAGTGATACTAGGTGAAAATTTAAAGAACATTAAAATTAAGAAAGAATAGCCTGCCCCTGTCAATGGTCATTTCCTAGAAGAGGTTAGGTATGCTCAGAGTGTACAGTAAGAGATTTCATTAGAAAAGTCTGTCTATTTTTCACCTAGAATTAATGATAAGTTTTTTAATGACTATATTTCTGCCAAAGTAAAGGTGAGCTGTTCAGGTACAGAAAGGTTTTGAACTCATCCCTAACTCTGCTATATATATGGAGTTCATTGTAGAGCAGATAAACATCTAATATAATTCTGCTTCTGCATCCAGTCCAGAAAAATGGGTCAATACTTTTCTTTTACAACATGACAGAATTGGTGGATTCATTCTCCTTTTTGTTTTTGTTTGGTTTTGTTTTTTTTTTTTTGCATTTCATGATTATTACTGTGCTGAATTATCTTGGAGTTCTTATGTTTCCCTCTGAGCTTTGTCAGACTTTTATATCCATATATCCTCTAAAGCAAGCAGTGAAAGGGAGGAAGCCTGAAACAACAGAAGAAATCAAGGACCTCATTCACTGAAAGGGTGGTTTGTGTATCATCTAGCAGTGATCAACCAAAGCTGTTTCCACTGTCTACACATTAAGCAAATAGGGCCAGAAAATTAAAATGTTATGGCATGTTTCCTCCTTAGAACAGATGACCAGTTTAGTCTCCTGGGGAGAAGCCCTGGAAAGTGTGAAAGAGCAGTCTGTTGCAGCAGTTACTTATCTTATGGAAAGCACTTCTGGTCTTTTTTCCATGTTGAGCTCTATCACAGTTCATCATTAGTCATGACAGGAAAACTTTAGTGGATGCGCTTTATTCAGTTACCTTACTGATAGTTGTGCAGAGAGAATAACACTTTTGGGCATAATTAAGTTTCTTTACCACCCTGGCATCATGGATCTTTTCTCTCTATCCCTGATGCGACTTCTTGAATCTGCCCTTGTGTTTAACCAAGCGCAGCTATAGTGCAGTAGTGCCCTTTTCATCTCTTCTGCGTTGGCAATTTGCAAGTGTATTACTGCTGACATTGTCCTCAATTTGGTTTGAGAAGTCTTTTCTATGAAATTCAGAGTTTAATATTTTAAACTCATTAATATCTTATGTCTGTACCCCATAAGAAAGCATTTTAATTAGTCTTGCCCATTTCCAACACAGTACCAATTTTTGATTTCCCAGGTGAGAACTGATTAGCCATGGACCGTTAGTGCATTGACTGGTAGCTTTCCAAAGCACAACTGCAAACCACATTCAGTTTTTTATGGTGTATCTTATTTGCATTTCTAAATGCTTGAGGGTGAACACAGGCCTCTGTCATAGTTTTGTGAAAACCTGTTCCTTCACAGGGAAGATATGAAAAACAGTGTTAGTCATCCCAGCTCTTCACAGGATTTAGTTCCACCCATTCAGCAGGATTGTCCTCACTAGGAATACAGTTCAGCCTGTATGGAAATACCAGCAACTGAAAATTACGCCTTTCCAGTCTAACATGAATGGAAAAGCCTCACCATCTTTACCAGCTCAGAAATGTGTTTTAAGTGGCTATTTATTCTGGAATTTTATGGAATATCTGTTGTGTTTTCCATAGCTTCAGCTTTGTGAAGAATGTCTGCACTCTGTTGATAGCTTAGCTGCTGGCTGGAACAGCTGGAATTTGGGAATATGCAGGATCATATCCAGCCTCAGCCACTGAGATTGCTGGATTAAAAATTGTTCTGTGTCAGCTTGGAAAATTGAAAAATTTCTCCTATGAAACCATTTAAGCTGTGAAGGCAAACACCAGTGTGTGCGTATTAGAAAGATAGCACACTAATCCCATCTGATCGGTTACAGACTGAGCATGTGGGGGCTTTGCTGGCACAGAGACCTGGCCTGTAGCATCAGCTCAGTTAAATCCCCTCTCACCAGTCATTTTTAAGGACACAGAGTACTAAGTACACCCATTCCTATCCTACTTCAGGCACACAGAATTGAAAAAATTTGAGTTAAAATTGAGGTATGTAGAGCCAAGAAACTCAAAAGATGACCTCAAACTTCTTTAGGTTTTACTTACAGAAGTACATGATTGTAGACGAGTGACTTCTCTACAGAAAAGATGAACTTTGCAAGCTTGCAAGATCTACAGAAAATTATATTAATTACTTTGACATTGAGGAAGTACATTGGGATAGCTCTCTCCGTAAGAGGTCTTTGATACCAAAAAATGTTCTAGGTGTTACTCTGTGATTGTGAACTTGTGCATTCTAATCTCAGAGCACAACCACAACCAATATTTAGTATTCAATCAAAGTACATATTTTGAATTTCTAATTGAGCCTTATGCTCAACAGTTTCCCAAAGGGACTGTTGGTTTCTTCTAAGCATCGTACATCTTTTGTGCTGTATACAAGTGACGGAGAGCTTCTGTGGTTATTCGGTATCACTGGTCAGTGAGTAAATGAATGACTCATCAAGACTTAGTCCACAGGGACATGCACGCCACTGCGGAGCCACTTTTTATTTCACTGAGCACCATAAGAACACAGGATTCAGGTGTATTTTTTTCCTTCACATAACCTGGCTCTAAAGATTGATTTGTCAAAAGCAGTTTTCATGGAACTGATTCTTCATAATATGTTAGTACTGACTGGGATTTTAAGGATAAAGAAGTTATATGGTAAAATCACAGTTCATTTGGTAGACTAATTGGCAGACCACCTGTAAGGACTTGAAAAGCACAGTTGCCTGTCTCAAACTCTGTTAAGGCGACAGGACTTTGCCATGAGATAAGCACAGAATGAAGCAAGAGGATGGGACTAACTCCAGACCTGGCAGAGGAGAGATCCTGGTTAACACATCCAGATGAAAATTCCCACTGTGGCAAACTGTGTAAAGAGGCAACTGCTCATACACATATCACCGAGCAAACAAAGATCACCCCAAGCTGTGGGACAGATGGCATCTGTGACCACCACCAACCACTAAAGCCCCCCTGAATATGCCTCCATGGATGCCCGGAATTTAGACTGTAAATTAAGCCACCACAGGGAACTTGAGATAAGAAAAAGATGGTATTTTTGTCCAGGTGTTATCTCAGACCTAGGAGGTTAAAAAACCAGGGGAGAAGAATCTATCACTGATAATGGACATAAAGAATGCGGAATTTACAGACCACAAGGAAAGCCAACTCAGCAGCTGTGCTGAAATCAGCTCTGACTNAGCCTGTATGGAAATACCAGCAACTGAAAATTACGCCTTTCCAGTCTAACATGAATGGAAAAGCCTCACCATCTTTACCAGCTCAGAAATGTGTTTTAAGTGGCTATTTATTCTGGAATTTTATGGAATATCTGTTGTGTTTTCCATAGCTTCAGCTTTGTGAAGAATGTCTGCACTCTGTTGATAGCTTAGCTGCTGGCTGGAACAGCTGGAATTTGGGAATATGCAGGATCATATCCAGCCTCAGCCACTGAGATTGCTGGATTAAAAATTGTTCTGTGTCAGCTTGGAAAATTGAAAAATTTCTCCTATGAAACCATTTAAGCTGTGAAGGCAAACACCAGTGTGTGCGTATTAGAAAGATAGCACACTAATCCCATCTGATCGGTTACAGACTGAGCATGTGGGGGCTTTGCTGGCACAGAGACCTGGCCTGTAGCATCAGCTCAGTTAAATCCCCTCTCACCAGTCATTTTTAAAGACACAGAGTACTAAGTACACCCATTCCTATCCTACTTCAGGCACACAGAATTGAAAAAATTTGAGTTAAAATTGAGGTATGTAGAGCCAAGAAACTCAAAAGATGACCTCAAACTTCTTTAGGTTTTACTTACAGAAGTACATGATTGTAGACGAGTGACTTCTCTACAGAAAAGATGAACTTTGCAAGCTTGCAAGATCTACAGAAAATTATATTAATTACTTTGACATTGAGGAAGTACATTGGGATAGCTCTCTCCGTAAGAGGTCTTTGATACCAAAAAATGTTCTAGGTGTTACTCTGTGATTGTGAACTTGTGCATTCTAATCTCAGAGCACAACCACAACCAATATTTAGTATTCAATCAAAGTACATATTTTGAATTTCTAATTGAGCCTTATGCTCAACAGTTTCCCAAAGGGACTGTTGGTTTCTTCTAAGCATCGTACATCTTTTGTGCTGTATACAAGTGACGGAGAGCTTCTGTGGTTATTCGGTATCACTGGTCAGTGAGTAAATGAATGACTCATCAAGACTTAGTCCACAGGGACATGCACGCCACTGCGGAGCCACTTTTTATTTCACTGAGCACCATAAGAACACAGGATTCAGGTGTATTTTTTTCCTTCACATAACCTGGCTCTAAAGATTGATTTGTCAAAAGCAGTTTTCATGGAACTGATTCTTCATAATATGTTAGTACTGACTGGGATTTTAAGGATAAAGAAGTTATATGGTAAAATCACAGTTCATTTGGTAGACTAATTGGCAGACCACCTGTAAGGACTTGAAAAGCACAGTTGCCTGTCTCAAACTCTGTTAAGGCGACAGGACTTTGCCATGAGATAAGCACAGAATGAAGCAAGAGGATGGGACTAACTCCAGACCTGGCAGAGGAGAGATCCTGGTTAACACATCCAGATGAAAATTCCCACTGTGGCAAACTGTGTAAAGAGGCAACTGCTCATACACATATCACCGAGCAAACAAAGATCACCCCAAGCTGTGGGACAGATGGCATCTGTGACCACCACCAACCACTAAAGCCCCCCTGAATATGCCTCCATGGATGCCCGGAATTTAGACTGTAAATTAAGCCACCACAGGGAACTTGAGATAAGAAAAAGATGGTATTTTTGTCCAGGTGTTATCTCAGACCTAGGAGGTTAAAAAACCAGGGGAGAAGAATCTATCACTGATAATGGACATAAAGAATGCGGAATTTACAGACCACAAGGAAAGCCAACTCAGCAGCTGTGCTGAAATCAGCTCTGACTGGGTAAAAGGTAATTTTGGCAGGGGGAGATAGCGATCACTGACTTAGAACCTATCGACCCAAGAAACCCACTGACTCAGAAGAAAAGACTGAGCATGGGACTAATTAGCTTTAGAAGTGAGGGAATAATTTAACCAGTGGAATACAAGAACTGTGTAGCCAATGACTATTAATTCCTTTGCTTGTTAAAACATAAATAGTGAAGTTCTGAATGACCTCAGAACCCCCTTCACTGAGAAGCCCAGGGTAAAGAAGGGTGAATAGAAACACTGTTGGATCCATGGGTGGTGACTATCTTCTGCTTGAACTCTCTCTCTCTCCTCCCACCCCATGCCTTTTTTCTATTTCTTTCTATCTCTCTAATTCACTTTCATTGATAAATAAAATCTGTGTTATTGACTTCGGCATATGTTCTCATTTGTACCTTAGTTCAGGCAGGGGCATCTCTCACTAATCAGATCTTAACACCAGCTGGGAGAAAATGCAATATTCTAGATGAACAGAGATATCGCCAAAGGAAAAAAATTGGATTGAAATTCAATTATTTCTTGAAATGACAGAATGAGTAGCTCAGTATCTCATAATGATGCCTCTCCAAAACCCATCTAAATACAGGAAAAAGAAGAAACAAGCAGTGCATCATAGGAGTGGAGCCAGGGTGCTTCAAACTATTAGAAATCTGTTCAAGAAGTGCCAGTGAAGGAGGCTGGAGTTACATGGTTATGTGTGAGATTTATTTGCCCAGGCAGCTATGGAGGCAGCTGTGGAGACAGGTAGGAAAAAGCTAGAGTGTAGTCTTTGTTGTCAGTAGAAGGAAGGTGGGCTTTGTTTGTTTGAGTACCATCCTGGCCTGAAATACTAATGGAGTGAAGGACTGATGAAACTTTTATTGAAAGCTTAAAAGTACTTCTGTCTATTGGTGTCTTTACTGGTTTACTTTCCAGTAAAATGACAGTTTAATTAGCATGCGAGGGATACTCTGTTTTACTAAGAGAACTTTTTGGCAAGGAAGACAAGCCCAAAATAGGAAGTTGCACTGATGCTGTTAAAACTCAATCAGAGCCTGTAAAAATATAGTTGTGGGTGCTAAAAAGCAAGTAACCATTACCTGACTTACATGAAGGCTTATTTCTACTACTCTTCCAATGTTGCTAGGGTTTTAGACCAGTCTAAAATGATCCTCTGAAGATCTCACTGGTATGGGTGAATTCTCAGCTAGAAAAAAAATGGTACTTGGGGAGAAAAACCTGGGAAAAGCTGATGCTGCTGAAGTTTTGTGATCCTTGGCAATCCCCTTTTGGCTTCTGATGACCCTCCCGATGTTCACAGGCGTTAGCAGAAATGTGAAGCTCCTTGAAGCTCTTGTAAAATTTTGCAGCCACTAAGGTTCCAAGAAGATCAGAGGACAGCAGCATTTCAAAGATCTTTTTGGTCTTAACTCACAGGGTTTTCTTCACATGTGTGCCAAGAGGGGTCTGAATCTGGGATTGCACTGAAAACATTATGTTTTCTTTTGAAGAATTACTTACATGTGTGCTCTTGAAAGATCAGGGAGACTCTGATGGCATGCCTCCGTTTCCTTCTATGGTGGGGGAGGTTGCAGGGATAAATGGTGCCCATCCAACTCTGATCTTGGCATTTAGTCAAAAAGAGACTGGAGTACACCTGGGGATGGACAGATCGGCTATTTTTCAAGCCTCGAGGTTGTTGTGCTAGGTTACAGTGTAAGATGTGCCCAAAAGCATGTATTCTATCACCATCTTCATAAAATACTGAAACCAGGTGGGGCAGTGTTTTCCTTGCCTCTGTTTAATGGGCAGTCAAGGACCCTGCCCATGGCTCATAGATAACTGCCTCTGGACAATCTTTTGTTAATGGACCCATCAATGCCTTGCCCCGTGACTCATCATCCCATTGTGAGATGCTCCACACAGAGGGAGGAACCAAACATTCTATCCTGGATATAATTGGGGATTTCAAACACCACACACAGCCTTTTCCCACTGGATTTCCAGAGGACAAGAGCCACAACACAGCCACCACTGGGCCTTCCGAGGAAGACCAGACCCTTCTACAGGATCACTGCTTCAACAGAACCACATCCATCACTTCAGGACTGCAGCCAGCATTTTTGTCAGACTGCTACTGCCACCTTGACTAACAGGGTGTCAGGTCGTATCCTGACTCTGTCAGTTTAAACCAGGTTGGTTTTTTCCCCCCCTTCCCTTTATTTTAAATTTTCCTAATAAATTGTTATTCTGACTTAGTGTCTCCCACTGGTTTGTTTTCAAACCAGAACAGTTGTGTACACCATGCTGAGGTAGTTGCTAGTGGTTATGTTCAACAGTGTTCAGCACGGCTCAGTTTACCAGAGTACAATCAACTCCTTTTTTTCTGTTTCTGAAAGGATGGAATACCCAGCCCACAAGGACAATTTGCTTTTACTTGCAGAGGTTTTTGTGTTGGGTTTGGCTGGGGAGCAGTGCTCAAATCTCTGATCAGCAGATGCAGTTATTAGCCCTAACTCTGAAGAATACTCTCTTGCTGAAGTCCACCAGCCATCTGCTGTGGAGTGTCCCCAGAGATGCTGAATGAAAAAAGAGCAGTTATTGTATTGTGCAGATAGCAATTTCTTCTGAGTGCTGTAGTTAATATGACTACAGCTCATGCTTCCAAGGAGCATATCCAAGGAAACACACTGCCTACAGCAATTGCAAGGACTTAAAGTTACTGTATTAAATAATCGTTATTTCCCCAACATTCATATGATTTTTAACTTTCCTGACATTTTGCCCATTTTCTAATTCAGGAGAAAAATAAGATAATTATGCACTACAATCACCAAGCCAGGCAACGTTGGAGGTAGGCAGGTTCAAGCGGACATCCCCTTGAACAGCTACAGTGTAATTAGATGTTTATTACAGGACAAGACAATCACTGCTTATTATATCTAAAATTCATTTTTTCTGCCACTCATGAGATCATGCCTAATTCATTCATTATGGCTATACAGGCTCTAAAAAAAGTGTTATTTTGCTCATACAATTCTTTTTCCAAAGAAAATAACAGTTTATATTTTTAAAATAATTAAGTAGCTCCTTGTTATATTCATATTTTGATTCTGGTAATTTGGAGGTGATAAATGTATGAGAAATAAATATTTCTATTCCCAGATTTGTTGCCTACATCTCTTGATTTGCATTAGTCTGTGTTATCCTAGTCACAGTAATTACAACCCTAGGGAGTTTCACAATGAAATGGGTTCATTTGGAAACAAAATGCTGTGTAAGTGGCATTGGATATAAATATTCACTGTTTACAGGGAAAACTGAGGCTTTCCTCCTCAGTGAAAAACTGAGATCTTTTTTCGTAAAATGCCTTTAGTCTGAAGAAAGGGAGACGTACAGTATCAGGTACAGTGACTTCACTGCCATATTATGTCATCCCTTTTTTCCTTATTTTATACAGTCTGGTTGTATTAGGACTGAAGCAAGGATTAAAACATAGAGTAGAAGGACTTCCTAGGCTGAGAGTCCTGTCATCAAGAACTACATCATTCAGTTCTTGATTTGAAGGTTTATCCATTTCCAGCATAAAACGAGTTAACCTTCTTGATCTTGCTCTTGCTCTTCTATGGGAATGTTGCTTTAGAATTTGACTCACCTCGTGGTTGGACACCGTCTTTTAATTTGAAGCCTAATATATTAATTGTTAATTTATACCTGCTTGTTCTTAGGCTGAAGTTATACTTTACTGTAAATAGCTTTTTCCTTTCCCTACTGCTTTTTGATCCTCCTGCTCAGCCTACGGACAATATGTACAATAAAAAATGAAACAGAGATCAAGCCTGAGCTCAAGTACTGGCATGCAATAGTCTCTGGAGCTTAACTTTTAGCCCTCATTTTGGCATGGGTTCAGTCCAGCCAGCATTGTGATGTCCAGGCCTGAGCTCAGTCAGAGGAAGAGTACAAGCCAGGACCTGTTTCCAGCAGGCATTTTCTGGGGAAGGAAGAGAGTTTTGCTGTGTGGATGCAAACCATCCTCTGCCACTCACCCTGGGGTCAGAGAATGGGTCCAGGCCTTAAGCTGTGGTTTGGACTTTCTCTTCTAGTGTGCACACTATAAATAGTATTTGCAAATTATACTAAGAAAAAAAAAAAGTTTGGTAAAACGGATGTTCAGGAAATACCCAACCACAGCACCTGTGCTGTAAAAGTCAACCTTAATTCTGGAATTTCCTCTGTTTTGAGGTTTGGAAATTCAATCAAAGCATTCTATTAACAAGAACAAAAGGGAGAATGCAGAAATGACCTTATGCTGGAGTATTCTCTCCCAGACTAAGGTCCTCTGCTCTTGGAGCTCACTGAGCGAGTGAGATCTTGCTGTGCCAACGAGGTGTTAGGGTGTGCTGAGAAACTGTCATCATTCTGTATTACTGCAAGGAAACACTTGGCTAAAGCTTCTAAACTTCTGAAGAAGGGAGAATGGGGAGACCAGTCAGTGAATCCACACCCTTTGCAGGATAAAGAGAGAGGAAAGGTAGAAAGTTAATGACTTTTTCCCATTTACAAAGAGTTAGTGTCATTAGGGTGTTTTCAGTGCTTCTCTAGAGGGGCACCCTGTTCAAAACAAGAGTTCTGGTAAGAATGATGAGAAATGTTTGAAATTAGTTTTTTTGTGTGATAGTTTAAATCCCCCAAACTGATGGTTCATTGACACTGCCCTGGAAGGGGTCAGCCTGGCTGGGCGGCAATCCCAGGCGAGGCAGCAGTGTCCTTCCCGCAGACACGCAGTGTACGTGCTGTGTCTCGGCGGCCGCGTGTTCGGGCAGCTCTGGCTCGGTATAAGCAGGGTGCGCCGTAGGCGAGGTGACCCTGGTGTTCAGGTCTCCCAGGATCCCCGGAGGCGAAAGAGAAGAGGGAGAGAGCCACTTCCAAGACTTCCCGAGTTTATTGCTCCGAAAGGCGATGTAGGAAAAATGGCCGGAGGGTCCAGGGTTACACGGTCTTTTTAGGGAAGACGGAACCGAACCATGTTCAATAGGCAGATAGATAATGGGAGGATCCGAAACACATACAACCAATGGGAGACCTACAGAGGAGGGGTTAACCCACAACAACTAATGGGGAACAAAATTTAACAGAACCTTCTAGAGAGAGAGGTGGCGGCTTCAGACCTGGGTCTCGCCCTCTGAGGATCCTTCACTCTCCAATTCGTCCTCCCATTTGATGGGCAGGGCGTTAGGAGCCGAGGGCAAGCCTCTAGTGGCCCAATGCGCCCCAACAGTTCATCTTACAGCATAAGGAAATACAGAACTAAACTATTTTACGTTGATTTTCATTTTCATTAAGATGGCAGGGCTAATCCATGTACAAGCCCTGAGATCTGACAGGATACATCATCAAGAAATGTGAAGATGACATTTTTCTCCCACCTCTCAGGTTTGGAAATAATGTGAAATGTAGAGCTGTGATACGTGATTTAGCCTGAGTCATTCCTCAGATGGATTTCATATGGGATTAACCACCTTACTGCTCTTCCACCAGACATAAAAAAGTGCCGCCTGTATGTTGAAAGGATGATGTATTTTCCTGTTAATTTTTCTTAAGATTTTTTGTAAGAGTGGTAATTCTCATTTCATAATTCAATCTGTGAAATGTATTCATTTAATACATTCAATAAGTAATTCACTAATTTTAAAAAGTGGTTAAAAAAAGGAGATGGAGTTCAATCTGGTTTCATTTATGAAGTAATATGAATTCAAATTATTATTGTTATAAGGACAGAATCATGTCACAACTCTTTCCCCAAAGTTTACAGCTCTGAACAACTGTGTTAAATGAGTTTCACTTTCTTTTTTTTTCTCTACATCATGCAATGCTGTCTGACAGTTGTCATCCTCAGCTGTTTTTAGAAAGGTAATTTTCCATATTTTCTTCAATAGTCCTAGATTTAGTGAAGAGTTATTTCAGAAAGCATTAGAAAAGCATGAGTGAAAATGAGAGGAAATGTAATGCAAATATTTTTGTTTTCCACTTAATTTTAATCTTACTTGAAATTTTCTGAATTTATTCCTCAATTATTGTATTGCTATCAGTTTCACAAGCTTACTATGCATCTTGTAAAATATAAATACCTTTTTATTTTAATCAAACTGCTTTTCAATATCATTTAGCTACCTTGTGTTCTTCAACTATTGTAGAATTTACAGAAGAGCACTTAGTATACTTTTGGTGTTTCATTGTTTGTTACATATCTAACACATATCTGTTTATATTTTCTCTAGACTAATAATGTAACCTTTTTAGTGCCTTTTTGCAGGAAAATCACACATGACTTAGATAAATTCCATTTTCTACCTTTTATCATAGCTTACCCTCTTAAAAAGAGGCTGAAAGAAGGCATGCTTCTTCTGTCAGACAGGAATGAGGTTATGTAGTGATGCAGACAGCATACTTCAGGCTGGTACTGGAAATGATGTGGTTAAATCTGACGGGAGCCAGCAGCTAAAAACTTCCATCAACAAATTCTACTGCTCCTAATGTCAGCCTTTCCTCAGGAGCTTTGGCCCTCTGTGCTTGAATGGCCTTTCCTCCTCCTCCTTCTCAGACCTAGCCCTAGCTGTCCTCGCTTCCCTGTATATCATTTGTATAGGAGAAGGAGGAGTGTATCCTTGCCAACTTCTTGCCTCCCGGCCCTGGCACTGAAATTGGTTGCTGTTCCCTTGGCAGTGTGTGATCCTGGAGCTCTACAGCTGTATACTGCAGCTAGTGACAAATAGACAGCTTCAAGCTGCCAGCTTCAACTTCTCTAAGACATTTACTTTCTCAGCACATTTATTTTCTTTGTGAAATGAAATATTAAGCCCAATCCTAAAACAAAAATCACAAATATGGAAAGCAGAGGTTTTCTTTAGTGTTTGGAATAAAATTTTTCAGTAAAAAAAAAGCTTTGTAAAGGAAATAAAGTAAGATCAGTTGGGCTTTTAAATATTTCAGAGACACTTGTAGCTGTGGAAAATGTAGATAAAGTAATTGGGACACCATACACCCTGCAGCAATACAGAACTGTCAAGGTATGAGGCTCTCCTGAGTTCTCACCTTTAATAAAGGGCAAAGAATTCTGTTAACACTGTCCTAAGAAAAGTTTATTAATTTTGAACACCTGTAGAGAAGGCTTATTTTGGAGAAATAAAGACATTGAGGTGCTGGAGTGAGTCCAGAGAAGGGCAGAGAAGTTGATGAAGGGTCTGGAGCACAAGTGTTATGAGGAGTATCTGAGTGATCTGGGGCTGTTAAGCCTGGAGAAAAGGAGGCTTCAAGGGGACCTTATCTACAGCTCTCTACAGCTACCTGAAAGGAGGGAGTAGCCGGGGCATGTTGGTCTTTTCTCCCAAGTAACAAGTGACAGAACAAGAGTAAACATCCTCAAGCTCTGCCAGGGGAGGTTTAGATTGGATATGATAAATATTTCTTCACCAAAGGGGTTGTCAAGCACAGGAGAAGGCTGTTTGGGGAAGTGGTTGAGTCAGCATCCCTGGAGGTACTTAAAAGATGTGTAGCTATGACACAGGATCATGGTTAAGGGGTGAACATGGTGGTGCTGGACTAACAGTTGGGCTTGATGATTCAGAGTTCTTTTCCATCCTAAATGCTTCTATGATTCCATGAAGGGGATGATATGTTGTGCTGGTAGGAAAGAATAATAGATGGCAAGAGCTGGAGACCAATGCCATTTCTTGCTATCCTGACAGAAGGGGATTAATAATCATAACTTTCTGGTGAATATTAGTGCATGAAATTCTTTACTATTGGGTTTTTACTAAAAGCCAGCATGCCCCTATAGACAGGTATGTAATACCTCTCTACAATGGGAAGCATTTTCCTCTCAAGCATTGTCACCCATGTCCTTTATAATGTTCTGTTTGTTCTTTCAACAATAGAACCACCTGATGTGATTTTATGTGGGATGTAGTGAGTGACACAAAGGGGATAAAGTCTAAGAGAGTTTTCCCTAGCCTGCACAAGGTAGTGGCACATCTCTTGGTTGCTGTAAGCATCAGTATGTGTTCTAAGTTTTTCATGTCATACGTTGCTATGCAGTGAATCAGGATAAATATCTAATTACACAGTAAAGGTAAGCTAAAGATGAAATAAACTGTGTTGGAAGGAGCTGGGAATATCATAAACTTGTCTGTTACAAGACAGTAATGCCAACAAGAAGTGATCTTTCAAAACGTGTATGAATGTGTCCATAATTTATATTAAGAGAGACTGATCCTTTGCTGGTGCTGTGACCTAAACTAGATCCTCAGGTGTCTAAACCCCTTCTCTCTGTGCTTTCCATTTGTCTAGGGGAGATATGATGAGTGCCAGTCTTTGGATGTTTCAGACATGCTCAGATATCCTCAAGCAGTCCTGCCTATTTCAATGCTCTGAGAGTGTGGAAGGGTACTAGAACCTGAAAAACTAAGAAAGGTGTTGGAATCCTATCTCTGATCCTATCTCTGATCCAGGGTAAAATGTTATGGGCAGATATAGTAATGGTTTTCACCTCTGTTAATTTTTAAAAAGCCTTCAATAACCATTGGCCAAAGTACAGGATTAAAAAAGACTGCATTCAATTCTAAATCATAATTGCCAGTATTCTTGGATTAAGTGAGTAGTGAAAAAGCTGCAAAATTAAACTAAATGGGTTACAGCAAAATATATTCATCCTATTGAAAAGTTCCTTTAGCCAAATGAAGTCTTTATTTCAAGCAATTTAGGCATGCTATTGGATTTTCTTGCAAACAATTGCAAAATCCTGTCATAGTCTTTATTTTTCCTATTTGCTTTTTAAGAGAAATCTAATTTTATGACAACATAGTGTTATATATTCTAGTCATTGTGTGTGTGTGTCCATGTGTTTATTTCTAATTGCTCTTTCTGTGAATGCCACAATAATAAATTAGATCTTTGGCCAGCTATTCCAACAATTTCATCTTACTCAGTGGAAATATTCTTTATTTATATACATAGTCACATGATCAGAATTTGACCTTCTGTTTAGTTTTTTGTTATGCTGTATGTACAATAACAGTATAATGAACTTCTGCCATTTCAATGGTTGCAGTGACATTAACAAATGATCCTGGAACACAGCAAAGATTCCTCAGCTAGATAAGATACTATAAATTTAGCTACAAGAGCTCTGCAAGTGACGATGCTGAGGTTTGATTTTTAAACAGAATAGCTGTGTTAATCCAATCTCCATTGAATGCATAAAGGAAGAATTCATGGTAATTAGGAAGAGACAAATGGCAGCATTCAGTTCTGGAATTCTGGGCCCACATGAGCATGCAGTAACCACTTTAGGTCTTTAGGTTTCTTACTTGGCAGAAAAGGAATTATATACAAGAGGAACTAGCATACTGGAAGGAGGCTCCACTCTGTCTCCAGACATAGAGAACATCCACAGGTTGTGTGGAAATAAGTTTGTAATAATTATACAGGGAGCTGAAAGCAGCCTGGTTGCCTAATTTGTTCCATTTTAATTTTACATTTTCCTTGTATCTGTGTTAAATGTTCTAATATCTCATCTAAGGATGCTGCAAATCAACAATTAAGCCTAGAAAAATGTGTTTTCCTTTGTCTCATGAAACGCTCTTTGTTTGTCTAAATTAGAAGTTGCAAAAAATGCAGTTTCTTTTCTGGGACTGGTATTCCCCAGGCAAACCTTAGCAATCTGGTAAAATGCTAGCTGAACATGAGCAACCTGAGAATAAACCCGTTCTGATCTGTACCGGTACATGCAGAACTGCAACTGCCCTAAAGCTTTCGGAGCCTTGATAATGGAAGGTGAAGGAGAAAGATGAGTTTATTGTCTCTGCTTTCCAGACTCAACAAAGTACAAGATTCTAATGATTTGAAAGAAAAGGGAACAGGATGGACTTGGCTTTCTGGAATGGTGGTGATAGTGGTGGCTCATTTTCTGATCTGGAGTAGGAGCTGGCCTTGGCTGCTAGCTATTCAAATTAGACTGGCAGCTCAAGCTCAGGTCTGATTGCATGCTGAAGAATTGAGTTTAGGGATTTTCCCTGGTCATGGAACTTAATTTGCAAATCAGAAAATTCTTCACCCCCCACCTCCTTTTAAATAAAAGGTAGGAAATTCCCTACAGAAAGTGTGACCATTAGACTGTGTTGTAACAATGTTCCAGAATTTAATAAATGATACTATGGCTGCTGAAACCACGCTTCTGTGTCTTTAATGAATTAATTGTACTGAATGTCTAATTATATGTCCATCTACTGCTTCTCCTTTTCATTTATGATGTGGGACAGATGGATAAAGAGATAAAATGTTCTGAGTAACCAATGCAAAACTAAATATTGATTTGGCATTTCCTCAGACTCTTAGTCCTTTTGCATTCTAAAAATATTTTAATAAAAGCAGGATAGCTTTGGGTTTAGTATTTCATAGGCTGGAAAATGCATGCCAGAACAGCTGTAATGTCTGCACATGGTTAAAAAAGATAACTCAAGCTTTGTGATTCTGGAGGTTCCTCATATACTGACACTTTGTATTAGTGTTTCTCGAGGGAGCAGACATAACAAAGATGCTTCACTCAGAACATAGTTTCCCTCCCTGTGTATGTATATTTAACATTATAATACAGTCTTTATGTACTTATCAGTCACTACAAACAGAAAAGTTAAAGTATATTAATTATCACATAGATATATTAGTGATTTTGAACAGAGTTAAAACAGAGAAGAATAGGAAAATTGTCACCTTACAACAAATATTCCCAGGAATCAAAGCTAAACCCCATCATTTTACAAATCTTTATACAGGAAGAGTATTTACCACACCAGGTGTCAAAGAGCAGAATATGGTAACATAAATGCACCAAAAGGAATTAATTGCCTTGTGCGTCAAATGAAATTTGAAATGCCTCTTAAGCACAGAAAGAGCGTTCTTTTGCAAAAGATCATTCAATTGATGCATTCTAAACCTTGCTTGTTTGTTGATATTCATATATTTGGTGTTGAATCCTGTACTTTGATCCTGATGTAGAAATTCTTTGTACGTTTAAAATGCAAAATACTAAAACCTGACATTTTAAAGAATTCTATTGAGGGCTCATATTCATGTGGCCTAAATCCCAGTACCCAGCTCATGCTTGTGCTAGGAAGAGTTTCTATATGTGGAGTATACAGCAGCTTAATGTTTGGCCTTGCTTGCTCTTATATTTGTGATCAGAAATCTCTTAAATATCCAGGAAGGAAGTATGGGTATTTTTCCCTATACTTTTCAACACTTATTCATTTGGAGTAATCCTTATGTAGCCACTCTATTACTATTCACCTTCTGTTAACAGTAATCACAGAAGTGTTTATTGTATTAGATCCTTGAATTGTGATTACAGGTCAATTCTCTTATAAAAATAAGTTAAAAACTTACCTCAACCTAGTTATTATTTACATGAACTGAAATGGGAAAGAAACGGAGAAAGAAAACATTTGTTTTGACCTAAGCCCATGATACCAGACCATCTGGGAAGGATTATATCTTTTCAGACACTCAGAAAAATAATCACCTGAACATACCAATTGTCCCTAATTAGGAAATAAAGTGTTCTCACAAGAATATGCTCTTTAAATTCTGCAGCAATTCCAGCATGGGAGCAGAGAAGAAAGGGCAGATTCAAAAATCCTTCTACTAGATCTTTAAATGTCTCCTTATGAAGCACTTGGAAAGTGAATAAAAGCCTGATTTTAATAGCAAAATTTTTTAATAGGGAGCTACTCATTTTGTTCATAGAGTCTTTCAAGATGCTAGATCAGATGGAGCTTCGAGAAACCTGATCTAGTGGAAGGTGTCCCTGCCCATAGCATGGGGTTGGAACTTAATGATCTTCAAGGTCTCTTCCAATCCAAACCATTCTAAGATTCTATGATTCTGTGATTCTGAGATTCTACATTTTATTCATGAGGAATTTTAAACTTAACAGTACTATTTTGTTGCCATTGAAAATTTACTTCCTTGAGTTCCATGGAAGCAGGATGAGGCCAATAATATTGATTTTGTTTGTTGTATTGATTAGGTATATCATTGATTTTATTACCTTTTGGATCAGGTCCTAAGCATCTTTCAGATCTGCACTAACGACATATTTGGAAGGAGAGCTCTGGGATATCACTCCGCCTTTTTTTCATCATCATGGCAAGAATCAGCAAAAAGACACCTAAGAAGTGAATTATAACTTTTTTTTTTTAAAAAATGACAAAGCTCCTCTCTGATATCCCAGAAGAAACACTTGGTAAACATTATGAAGAAAAACAGTATAGTTAGTGCCATACCCTGAAGTCAACTTTGGGAAACTCCTGATTAATTTCTTGGGAACTCTGGGCTGCTGACTTTGTTCTTCTGTCCAGGGAACACCAACAGGGCTTGTAAAATATTTTAAGAGAACCTTTGTGTCAGAGGCATACGTGATTCTTTTCTAATGACTAAATCAATATACTTACTGGAATTAATGGAATCCTGAAGTTATGGTGCTCTTTGTGCCTCAGTAGAGAGCTGCTGCATACACAGCCTGGCTTTCTACTGGAAATGCAAAGAAACAATATACCTGTCATCACCAGAACTGGACTTCAACTGCCTGTTTTCACTGTCTTGATTTATGTTCCTTATGAGTTCATTCCCTCTGGCAGAGACTCAGACAGGGAAATCTGTCTCTGCTCTTTCAGGTTATATTTCTTTAAAAACACTGTAATGTTTTCCTCCTGGAATGTTACAAAACAGCAGCCAGAATCTCAACCAGTGTAAATTGGCCTGCTGTGTTGACTGTGATAAACTTTGCTCGTTTACATTTGCTGATGATCTGGCCTATGTTCTTTAACTTTCAAAATGCAGAGAGCTTTTTCAGGGACCAAAAAAGCTGTGCTTGACCTTTAAAATTACTTACACACAAGTGAAACAAGAAGAGAAATGCATGTGTTTGTTCTTAATCCCTTACTGCTTTACAAATTAAACAAGAGCTTTAAAAATAGTTAAGGCCAATGTTAAGCACTTTGGTGGGGCTAGCAACCTTCTCACTTTTTTCTATTTTTTTTTTTTCTGAGACCTTCTCCAATTTCATTTTAGCCAAGGTTAGACCTGTAAGTGCTGAGCTAATTTTCCCCGGGGGAATAGAGAAAGTCATAAACCAAGAAAGATATTTTGAAGTTTTCCTTGTTACTGTCTAAGTAAGGCTGTGTGTGAATAAAACATTAGAGCAACTGACCAGAAAAAAATTCACAGATAAATTGTAACTTTTTTCTAATCATGGTTCTCAACCTGAGAAACAAAACTCAACAACCACAGTCTTTCCCTTCCTTAGCTTTCATTCCATCAAGTCTTCCAGTTACAATTGTTTTCTCATACCTCTGGCCTTTAGCACGCACCATTCTTTCTTGGCAGTGGCAGTGATGTGTGTCAGACAACTTTTGTTGCCTGTTAACACAAATTGAGTTGCCCGACTTGGAGATTTGGGACTTTTAGCTTCATTACCTTGTACAGCATTGAAATTCTCCTCCTGGTTTCCAGGTCAACACTGCTTGGCCAGGATCAGTTGCGCCCCAGATTAATTTTGCCTATGCCTTGTTTTCACAGCAGAGTCATCTGTATGCAGGGCAACTTTTGAAGTCCAAAAAGCACAGAATTTTATCACAAAGTAAGTTAAGGTTAACAGGCAACACACAGTAGTTTTAGGGCTAGGGCCCTGAAGCTAAGAGAAGCAGGAGTATAATGTCTTGCTACAGTCAGTGATATTCCAGACATTCTCATCCTTAGACAGGACCAACTGGCTTTTCTTGTTCAGTAACAGTCAGCCATAATCCTGCTGCTTGCAGGGATGATCCTACACTTCTCTGATCACTCAGTTTCACCCTGTCCTCCTTGTGCTGGAGCGGAGGCCATGCAAACAGTGAGGACCACCAGCAATGGAAGGAGACCATGTGTTTCCTGGCCATAAGCCTTCCCTCCTTCTCCTCCCCTGAAGATGTCTGCATTGCAGCCAGACCAGCCCTTTCAGCAGGGTTTTGCGTCCACCTTCCAGAAGGGCACTGTCAAGGGAGTATGTCCATTTCTCATATGAAGGTAAATTTTGCTGCTCTGAAGATGGAGGTAGAATTTGGTTTCACTTTCACAGATGAAATTTTGAGCTAATTTTTTTACCAGCATAAGTTTTATTTTATGTGCAGTCAAATCAGAAGACTGTTGACACTCCCATGTTTGATGTACGCTTTATGTGCCTGAATGCGTTGATGCAGTACAGTAGTGTAGTTTTGAAACTCTCAGTCATCCCCACTTGATGCACATTGACTTGGTTATAGAGCAGTTTTTGTACACATGTACTAGTTTTTATCTGTGTGAAATTAATCCAGAAGCTTTTCTGCAGGAACTTACAGATGTTCTCTAACCCCTAGTGGGGGTCCAAATTCCTGACCAGCCCTTGGAGCAGCTATGAATCATGGACATGATGGAGATGTTCAGTTCAATGCATCAGATCAGGTTTAGTCTGAAGGACGAGCCCTGAAACACACATAAGGTGGATGTCGGGATACCAATAGCTTCAGTCTGCCAATCTGCTTTTGTTTGCTAAATTGCATGTTAATGTACATGTAGGCTTAGGTGCCTGAAGAGAGATTTATGGGCTCTTCACATTTTGTATGGAGCTAGCCCAGAGCTAGAAGGAGGAAAACTAAATAGTCTGTGGTAAATGATGTCTATGGGAATACCTAGAGGCTTATGTTTTAGAAAGTTGTTTGGTGGGAATGCATATTTTGTTCATTCATTTCCTGGGAAGCAAAAAGCACTCCATGAAACACAAGCATTTTAGATGCTCTTCTTTCATTCCACATTGGGAGCTCTAACTTTGATCAGTTGTTGAACTTGCCAGGGGGCATAAAAGGCTGAGAGACCTAGACCCTATGTACCTTTTGAATCTTGTTTATTGGTTGAACTCAAAGTGATGAAAGTGAAGAAATCCATGTCACAGAATATGAAACAAAATAAATTCTAAGACAATATTTTTACTGACTTCTCCTTGGTTCCTGAATGGCTCTGGTGCTTCTCTCCTGAATACCTATACGAATAATGCTATTTTTCTACCCCTATCTGTGGAATAATTGTATTTATTGTTATACAGACGTATTAAACATATCCTGTGTTTGCCTGGTTCTAATAAGGCCAGAAGCCTTTTTTTATCTAAACAAGCTTATACAATTCTGCAGTTTACAGTACTGCATATTTTATATTTGAGTGAAACCTTTAAGGTCATTCTAAAATATGTTATAATTTTTCACTGTGACACATCTTAATAGCAAGTTTCATGTATATTAAGGAGGTATTCAGAAAATCCTCAACTTCCATAAAACAAATGTGAATGAAAGACTTCTATACACCCATGAAGTATGCCACATGTTACTGAAACATATTCATGGATATGACTATCAGTCTAAAAAAAAAAGTCTCGTAAAAAGTCTCGTACTGCAAGTAAAAACAAAATAAAGACTGTTGGATTTTGACCGAGTCATTCCTGTATTGGGCTGAAGTTACTGTGGATGCAATACTGCTGCATAACTGTTGTGTGGCCTTCCAGTGGAAACCATATATGTGTTCGGAAGTGTCTGCTTTCTGCTGTGTTGTGACAGTATGAATGTTCCTCAAGATGTGAATGCAAATCACATCATCACCCCTCCCACAGAGTACCCAACCTATGCTTTTGTCATTCCTGGGGACTCCAGCTTTCAGTCAGTAAAGGCCCAAAAGGCTCATCACTGAGTGCAGTAATTTCTGTGATGAACATATTCTAGCTCTCACCAGCCCAAGCTACTTTGAACAGATAATTATTCAGGAGAACCTGAGCCAGATTATTTAATTTACTGTGCTTTATAGGCATCAAGTTTGACTGGATTTGCTTTTTGCACAAAGTGACAGAAATCCTGAAATGGTAGGAAAATGGCATGTCCTTAATATGGCTCAGGTGTGCAGTTTCTATACACGTCCTGAGTATTTTCCATCCCAGCTCACATTCTGCACAGCCAATTTTCTGTAGGATTGGGAGTTAAGGGATGTGAACAAGGGCACTCCTCTTTTGGCCTCTATTTAATACCATGTTGCTTTGTCTTTTAGCTCCCTGCTAACTCCTTTCTGTTCTTATCCAGCTCTCTTCACCTGCTACTTCTCAATGACTTAACAATAGCACTTGATTTACCCCATGCACTTCTGCTGTTCCTTTATACTCATTCTTTCTGATGTGTGTTTTGATGTGTTCCACCTCTTGTATGACTTGTTTCTGCTTCAGTTGCACCTAATGAAGCAAAAGCCATTCCTCCTTTCTTCTTTGTGTATCAGGCTAATTGTGTGTTTCATAAGGTTTCTTTCAGTAAGTACATGCTTCCATGCTTTACTTTTACCTTTTCTGTACCTTCCCAGATCAAACCCATACATCCCTGAGTTCATTTTTAAAACATCTGATTTATTGTCACTGTTTTGCTGCTTTCACTCCATCCTTTTCTTGCTTTTTTTAGAATGGTACTGCAATATTTTCTGTTCAATTGCATGCAAATGATTTTTCATTTTTGTATTCTCAACCACTTCCTTTGTCTATTATGCTTCTCTAAGGCAGTAGCCCCCTAAAAATTCCCTCTACCTTCCAGATAAAAAAGTGAGCCTGAGCGTTTTTCGATATCTGGATGGAGAGTCTGGGGAAAAAACTTCTTTCAAATTTTCTCTTAAAGGACTCAAATAGGATATTTGAATCTATGTTACTTGTGAGGACCTCAATATTATTTCTTCCTGAAAGCATAAAGGTAAAACTCAGAATGTGAATCTTGTTTCTTGAAGCTGGAAATATAAGTGACACATTCAGCTTGCAGAGATGGTGAGTTGTTACTGAGCTTGAGTTTGACCATGAATTTTTAACAGTGTGTCTAATGTATACCTATGAATAAGATGAGAACTGGTACACTGGATTGGACTAAAACCCAGATAGCCTGGTGGCATGTTTCCAGCAGTGCTGAAACTTAATGCATCATAGAAATACAGAATCATTCAGGTTGAAAGGCACATCAGAAGATCTCTAGTTCAACCTCTGTCTTCTCAGTAGCCTCTTCTTAGGTATTGGAAGGAAGGAAGGAAGGAAGACTGCTATTAAGTCTGTCCTAAGTCTTGTCTTCTCCAGGGGCAACAAATACAGAACTAAAGAGAGCTGAAGTATTACTTGCCTGGAATACTCTCTGGACTTCCAAGAATTTGTGGCTCAGTGCCAAAATTTCTATGTCAGGGATGATTTTTTTCTAGTTGCCCTTGATCATTTTGTCTTTTATTATCTTTTTGAAAATTTCTGGCATAAAGCTTCTTAGCTCAGCTACATTATCTTGTTTGTTGAGACCCAGCCAATTACAAGTTTTATTTGATGATTCCTTTTCTCAAATAAAGATGGTACAGTCTATTCAGTGGCATACTGATGCTTTGTGTTTTCTTCTTAATATTTTTAAACACTGTTTTTCCTGACAGTTGCTGAGTACTGAGCACAGAAACATCTATGTCCTTGAACTCATTCTTGTGGGGTCCATCAGCATTTTTTTGTTTTCTCTTGTGCAGCACTTCTGAGTTTTGTCTGCCATTTTAATATCCAGTCATTATGTCTCATGCTTTCCTTCTACACTTCATTGCTAATGCTTATTTTGACTCTCCTTCAACAATATAGTAGTCACATGAAACACTGTACTCCTACTATTTTCTAAAATTTTGAGCAGCACAATCTCAGCACACATACATGTAGACCTTCTTCCAATGATCAAATTAATCCTACACTGTTTTCTATCTTTATCTTATCTTTAATTCATGTGCAAATATTCTCTCTTATTCTATGTCCCCACAAAAGCTTTTGAGGGAGCACCTCATTCAATGTTCTTTGGAAATTCAGGTAGACTGCAGTAGCTGTGCTGTGGTTTAACCCCAGCTGGCAACTAAGCTGCCCCTTGTTCACTCCCCACCCCCTGTAGAGTGGAGGGGATGAGAACTGGAAGGGTAAAAGTGAGAAAACACATAATGATAGTAATAGAAAATCACAAAGAGAAATAAACCCTAAGACACACAAGAGATTCAAATTAAAACAATTTCTCACTACCAAACAACCAGTGCCCCTTCAGTCCCTGAGCAGCAGCTCCCTGGCCAACCTTCCCACAGTCTTTTTATGTGGAGCATGATGCCACATGATGTGGAATATCCTTCTGGTCAGTGTGGTCCATTGTCTCAGCTGTATCCCTTCCAGCTTCTTGCATACCCCAGGCCTCCTTGTTTTTGGGGCAGTATGAGGAGAAGAAAATGCCCTAAGGTTGCTCAGCAATAGCTAAAAGATCGCTGAGTCACTGGCACTGCTTCCAGCATAAATCCAAACACAGGTCCACACTAGCTACTATGGAGAAAATTAACTCTATCCTAGTCAAAACCAGCACAAGCTACATGTTCCCCATGAACAAGCTTGTTATCTCCTTCATAGGATGCCAGGAGGCTTGTAAGGCAAAGCGTCCCTTTGCAATAGTGCCTTGGGCTCTTCTGCACTATGTTGTATTTGTTCATGTGTCTGCTGATTTTATTCATTGCTGTATTTACCAGAAATTTCAGAGAATAGCTTAGGTTGGAAGGAACCAATCCTTCCAACAAGATGATCTAGTTCCAACCCCTCTGCCATAGGCACAGGAAATTTCCACTAGACCAGGTCACTCAGAGCCCCATCCAACCTGGCGGGGAACCCTTCCAGGCATGGGAAATCCAGAGTTGCTCTGGGCAGCCTGTTCCAGTGCCTCGCCACATTCAGTAAAGAATTTCTTCCTAATATCTAATCTAAACTTATTCTCTTTCAGGTTGAAGCTATTCCCCCTTGTCCTCACTACACCCTCATGCAAAAAGTTTCTCTCCACCTTTCTTGTAGGCTCCCTTNTACAGAACTAAAGAGAGCTGAAGTATTACTTGCCTGGAATACTCTCTGGACTTCCAAGAATTTGTGGCTCAGTGCCAAAATTTCTATGTCAGGGATGATTTTTTTCTAGTTGCCCTTGATCATTTTGTCTTTTATTATCTTTTTGAAAATTTCTGGCATAAAGCTTCTTAGCTCAGCTACATTATCTTGTTTGTTGAGACCCAGCCAATTACAAGTTTTATTTGATGATTCCTTTTCTCAAATAAAGATGGTACAGTCTATTCAGTGGCATACTGATGCTTTGTGTTTTCTTCTTAATATTTTTAAACACTGTTTTTCCTGACAGTTGCTGAGTACTGAGCACAGAAACATCTATGTCCTTGAACTCATTCTTGTGGGGTCCATCAGCATTTTTTTGTTTTCTCTTGTGCAGCACTTCTGAGTTTTGTCTGCCATTTTAATATCCAGTCATTATGTCTCATGCTTTCCTTCTACACTTCATTGCTAATGCTTATTTTGACTCTCCTTCAACAATATAGTAGTCACATGAAACACTGTACTCCTACTATTTTCTAAAATTTTGAGCAGCACAATCTCAGCACACATACATGTAGACCTTCTTCCAATGATCAAATTAATCCTACACTGTTTTCTATCTTTATCTTATCTTTAATTCATGTGCAAATATTCTCTCTTATTCTATGTCCCCACAAAAGCTTTTGAGGGAGCACCTCATTCAATGTTCTTTGGAAATTCAGGTAGACTGCAGTAGCTGTGCTGTGGTTTAACCCCAGCTGGCAACTAATCTGCCCCTTGTTCACTCCCCACCCCCTGTAGAGTGGAGGGGATGAGAACTGGAAGGGTAAAAGTGAGAAAACACATAATGATAGTAATAGAAAATCACAAAGAGAAATAAACCCTAAGACACACAAGAGATTCAAATTAAAACAATTTCTCACTACCAAACAACCAGTGCCCCTTCAGTCCCTGAGCAGCAGCTCCCTGGCCAACCTTCCCACAGTCTTTTTATGTGGAGCATGATGCCACATGATGTGGAATATCCTTCTGGTCAGTGTGGTCCATTGTCTCAGCTGTATCCCTTCCAGCTTCTTGCATACCCCAGGCCTCCTTGTTTTTGGGGCAGTATGAGGAGAAGAAAATGCCCTAAGGTTGCTCAGCAATAGCTAAAAGATCGCTGAGTCACTGGCACTGCTTCCAGCATAAATCCAAACACAGGTCCACACTAGCTACTATGGAGAAAATTAACTCTATCCTAGTCAAAACCAGCACAAGCTACATGTTCCCCATGAACAAGCTTGTTATCTCCTTCATAGGATGCCAGGAGGCTTGTAAGGCAAAGCGTCCCTTTGCAATAGTGCCTTGGGCTCTTCTGCACTATGTTGTATTTGTTCATGTGTCTGCTGATTTTATTCATTGCTGTATTTACCAGAAATTTCAGAGAATAGCTTAGGTTGGAAGGAACCAATCCTTCCAACAAGATGATCTAGTTCCAACCCCTCTGCCATAGGCACAGGAAATTTCCACTAGACCAGGTCACTCAGAGCCCCATCCAACCTGGCGTGGAACACTTCCAGGCATGGGAAATCCAGAGTTGCTCTGGGCAGCCTGTTCCAGTGCCTCGCCACATTCAGTAAAGAATTTCTTCCTAATATCTAATCTAAACTTATTCTCTTTCAGGTTGAAGCTATTCCCCCTTGTCCTCACTACACCCTCATGCAAAAAGTTTCTCTCCACCTTTCTTGTAGGCTCCCTTCAGGTACTGGAAGGCTGCAATTAGGTCGCCTTGGAAGCCCTCTCTTTTCTAGGCTGAACAATCCAATTCTCAGCCTTTCCTCGTAGGAGAGGTGCTCCATCCCCCTCATCATCTTGGTGACCTCCTCTGGACTTGCTCTAACAGTTCGATGTCCTTCCTGTNGCAGGTCCATGTCCTTCCTGTGCTGGGTGCCCCAGAGCTGGATGCAGTGTTCCAGGTGGGGTCTCAGAGGAACAGAGGGGCAGAATCCCCTCCCTCTCCCTGCTGCCCATGCTGCTTTGGATGCAGCCCAGGACCCATTTGGCTTTCTGGGCTGAGTGCACATGGCTGGGTCATGTCCAGCCTCTCATCCACCAGCACCCCCAAGTCCTTCTCACAGGGCTGCTCTCCATCTGTTCATCCCCCAGCCTGGATTGATACCAGGAGTTGTCCCAGCCCAGGTGCAGCACCTTGCACTTGGTCTTGTTATACCTCCTGAGAATCCCATGGACCCATTTCTTGAGCTTGTCCAGGTCCCTCTGGATTGTATCCCATCTTTCAGATGTATCAACAGCACTAGTCCAATTTGTCCAGTGAAAATGATAAGCTTATGAGTCATTAGTTCATTGGTTCTGTCCTGCAACCCATTTCAAAAAATGGAATAACAACTGCTCCCTTCCAGTCTACAGGCACTCAGACATTTCTAATTCAAAGGTTGTACATCACACTTACTGGCTGAACTATTTTATTCTTGAGTTCTTTGGTGAATGTCATCTGATCCTGGCTGTTATCATTCTTTTTATCTATTTCTTCCATAGCCAACACTTAAATTCTAGGCAGCTTTTCTAACAAGTTCTCAGTAAAGAATGTTTCTGGCCTGAAAGCCTTTTCATGTGTATCCACAGTGAACAAAAAAAATAAAGGTTTAATTTTGTTTCCTTTTTTATGGCCCTGTCTTCTCTGAGTACTTCTTTTATTCTTTGACTATCTTCTGGCTCTTTGGACTCTCTGACAGACTTCCTGTGCCTGATGTGTTTGAAAAATATTTATTGTTGTTTTTTGCAATTTTTTTGCAGTGGTCTTCTGGTTTGCCTTACTCTGTTTTTATATTTAACCTGCCAAAGTTTCGTCCTGTCTAGTTTCCATATTTGGACACCACCTCAACATTTTTAAACTTGCCTTCTTGCATTTGCTAATCTTTCTTGTACTGTTGTTTAGCCATGCTGGCTTCCTTTAGCTTTTGTCAAATCTTTCACGACAGGAAGTATGCAATCCTTTTTACCTTCAGTGTAGTCTCTAAATTGTGCTCATGCTGCTGGCAGGGATTTAACTCTTTTAGTCAGCTTTTTATCATCTTTTAGTGACCCTCTTTAGCATATTTTAAACAGGCTTCCTTACTCTTAGGTAATTCTTTTTGAAGTTGACTGCAATCATTATTATTTTTCTCCTTTGTTTTGTTTTGTTTTGTTGTTGCTGCCAATGTTTTAAAGTATATTGTGGTCACTTTCATAGAGTTGTTCTTCATCAGTAAATCATGATGAATATAGCTGAGATGGATTGAAATAAAACATACCTCCAGAGGGTAAAAACACACAAAATTTTTGTCCAGTTTAATTATTTCTCCTAAAAGTTTTCCTAGGGTGTCTGCATTTTGGACCCAAACATCCCTTTGAGCTCCAAGCTGGAGACAGGCTAAACAATTCTGTGTAGTGCAATCTACTGCATCAATGTCTGTTTAAGAGCATAAGTGGAGCATACAGGCAATTATTTTTAAAATGTTTCAGTATATCTGGTTAGACTCTGTTGCAGAAGCATCCTGACTATGTCTTGGCACAGTCACATGCTAATAAATGTCAGAATAGCAGAATAAAACAGGCTGCTTGTACCCTAGGGATTCACCTAACCTGGAGGAATCTTCATGAGACTCTTTAAAACACAGTTATAGCCCTTTTGTTTCACTGCATTCAATCTCACTAATATAATTTTAATATCATTAACAGCATATGTTCAAAGTACATAAAAAGAGTCTACATATTTCAAATGGATTGATCATATCTACCTTTACCCTCACCTTAAATATCTTCTCTTGTCTTCCATGACTGACTTGATGGAATAACCTGCTGAATTTACTCTAGCAAGCCCTGTGATATTCTCCAAAACAGCAACTTTCACCATTGTCTCCAATGAACCAAAAAACAGTTGTGTTAGTAGTGCTGGCCACTCCTGACTATTTTTATCAATATGGGATGAGATTGACTGGTCACTGAACATACAGTACAGAGTACATTAGCTTGTTTTCTTGCTGTTTCTTATAGAATTAATAACTCCTACTATTGTTCTTTAAAATGTAAACTGCACAGCTTCATTTTTTCTGTTCCAAAGAAAATAAAATCCACATAGATAAGTTAACATTTTCCTAGTAATATTGGTCTAAGAAGTTTCCTCTTCAGCTAATCAAACTATACCTGCGTATTTTAATAAGTCTTCTTCAGCCCAGCTGGAGCCCTTGCTTACATAATCCTGTATAACCTCAGGAATGAACAAATGATAGAGTATTTAAATTAAACTGTATCAGACATTTAATTCAGAAGACTTCAAGCAGGAGCATAGGGCTGTAACATAATTTTTAAGCTAATCTCTACTGGCAAATAGTAGAATCCAGGATTCTACTATTTGTCACCTCCAGCTCCATACTTCATTTCATGTCAGCATTTGCAGTCATCTGATTCCACAAAACAACAAAAAAACATTGGTTAATTCAAAAGTTGGGTTTTTTTATTTAAAGGAATTAATTTTATGCTGGGTTAGTTTTCAGATCACCATGGAGTTAGAAAATAATGGGAACTGGTGGCAAACTCAGAGGAGGAAACAGCAAAAGCAGAAGTTTCTGAAGCTAGGTATCCAACATATACAGGTTTTTGCTTCGCTCTTAGCTAGATCTTTGTGACAATGGGCATTAGTAGAATATTTGAGATTGTTAACTCCCATCCTCCAAGACACCATCCATCTGTACTTAATGGCAGCCACTGCAAAGGAAAAAAACCTGAAACAACAAAAAAATCTGATTTGTTGAAGTGACTGTGGTAGAAAATTATATTTTGAAGTGTGGAGAGAGAGATTTTTACAAGAGGAGAGGACTAAACAAGAGTTTTCAAAAGTACCTTGCTCTCAGTTACAGTTTTTCCTACCTGCTTAATAAAACTGTAATTTTTGCCAATTTCTACATTCTCTCACAACCTTAGTTAGAACTGTTATGTTCAGTGAGACACCACAATTATTTTCCCTGTATCTACAGTTGGCAGAAGACATTTTAAAATAAATCTGGGTGAAGGGATTGGCACTATCATGGTTTACACTACATGTTATATTTTTAGGAAAGAAAAAATAAGAACATTTTCTTTCAATGAAAGGGCAAGCTATGGGAAAACTGCACACCAGAAGTTGTGCAATTCAGATCATTATGAAATCTTCACATTTTTGTCCAGGATGTGATGTATTTAGCTGCCAAGTCTGGAAATTATGTCTTTTTGTCGCACAGGAGGCTAACTCCCTATTTACCACAGAAACTATCTCACATTGTACTTCAGGAAATGGAGACTGTTTACTAAAATTGAAAGCTCAGAGACTAAATATCAGATCTCTCTTATTTCTCATCATGCCCTATCTTTGCAATTGTGCATGACAGTTCCCTGAGTATTACTTCAACTTATCGCCTATTGAATCCATCCCTTCTCTGTTTATGGTAAAAATAAAAATGGTTAATTCTTTTGCGTTCCCAGTTTCAGTGGCTGGACCACATTCGATCAGAGCCTATTGCAGCTGTAGCTACTTGTCAACAACAGATAGTGTTTGAGAGAAGAGTTTGCCAAAAAATTCCTTCTTTCCACTATTTCCTCACCTCAGCACATAAAGGAGTAATAGTGTATGTTGCCCTGCTCTTACTGGATGATTCCTCTGTCTTTCTTGATGAATGGGGCTTCAGCTGAATGACACTCTAGTGACTGAAGAAGAGGACATGAACTGGTTGCATTAAAAACACTTGGCTGTACAATGTATGTGGTTGAAGTATGGAGCTGTTAAATAATAAACCTGTGTACAAGGTCATTACCTGCTAGTTCATAGTGTGTGTATCTGGATGACTGCTCTGTTTTGGCTGCTTCCACTCCCAAATATTTTGGATTGGATCTTCATGTGTGGTGAAGAGAGGCTATAAATCTTTGATTCACTGATATCTTCCTTTCTTTTCTTTTTTTTCTGTATAATATGACAGCTTGCTTTAGTCTCTTTTTTTTAGAATTGGAAATTCACATTACATACCAGTTTGCCATCAAGATGTCTGTGGGAAATGTTTCAAATATTTTAGTTTGATTAGCTTGATTGTTTACCCCAAAGATATTGTAATCTTCTGCAATGTTAGTTTGCAATGTAATGCCAGAAATTAAAAGCTTTTTAGTTTTCAGTGAAGCTATCTTCCTGGTACTTCTTTAATTACTTCAATGCAAGGAGTCAGAGAGTGTTAAAAGAAGGAAACTAATGGGGAGATACATTAAAATACTTCAAATATCTTAACAGGATTAGTTAGTTTTATTTTGGAAGCAGGGAAAGATGGAAAATAGAAGACTCAATATTTTTTTAAAAACACCCATGAATTCTAAATTGTAACAAACTAAGTTTTCTTAAATTTCAATCTGTTAAAAAAGGGAATTTTTTTTCTTATGTTGTTGCATTAATATTGGTAATCTCAGAAGGAATTTCTTTGCCTCATTCCTCAGAAAAGAAAGAAAGTGGCATGGTGATTTAAGGAAACAGCTTGAGAGGAAGGGGACTGCAGTGCTAGTGCATAGAGCTTGAGGCAGACCCGAGAGGTAGGAGCCTGGTAGGTTGGAAGTAGGACCCCTGATATTGTTGGAAGAGAAAAAGGGCTGAAAGAGGAGGGCTTGGTCCTTGTGAGAAGCAATTTTCCAGCCTGCTAATTGTATGAGCGCTCTTGCTAGTGAGGTAGGTGTGGTTTTTAGGTTGGTGATATAATAGCTAGGGACCAATCTCTACCTGTGAGGTCTATCATCATAAACTGAGAGAGATAGAAAATATTGAAAATTTAATTAACAGTAAATGGTGCTGTGAACATAACTAACGAGATGTGACACTATCAAGTGGTCATTGAGGGTTTTTTTCTGATTAAGGATAAAAGCTTGTTCTTGAATTTCAGTTCTGGATTTCCTAATGTTACTGTAGGGTTACACTGACAATAGTTATGTTGTTTTACATAAACATCTTTAGGATATTGGTAATCATATTGGAAATACAGAGTCCTGGAAATTGGTGTTGCAGAGATTTGTAATTAAAATCAGACTGTAAAAATACCACACTTACTCTCTGCATCTGATTTCCACATATTAGAAACTAATGCTTATTTCAATGTCAAAGCTGTTTTTTATGTGGTTTTTAAAGTGTTGCTGTGCAAGTTAAGTATCTGTAAATGCAGTCATGGAAATTTGAAGATAAAATCATATATATTAACATTTTGTCATTTCCTCTGCCCTCCACATGTCATTTTTCTATGATTATAAGCACTTCTACACGGGTTATGGATTCGATCACAGCCCAGGCTGCAGCGCTCTGTGAGGACAGCCAAGAGAGCTGTAAACATACCAGCATCATTCTGGCATGACACTCAGGATGGTTAAATCTCTGACATAAAAAGTACAGCGGTTTTCACTGGATGTTATGTCTGTGGCTAAGTACATTCTGATTCTTGTTTACAGCTAGCTCATGTCATATCAGCACACTGTCTTCTGCTTTGTGTGTCAGACTATCTTTCTATGTTTGTTCTGGACACTTGGACAGCTCATTGAGATCTAATTGCATCCTAAGGAAATGCACACACTCATATTTGATATTTGTCTTGTCTATTGTGACAAAAAAAGTTAATTCATGTTACACTGTGTAATTCTGGTATTATTTAAACTGTTATACATCACTGAAATTACTGGTATTTAGATTAAAATTTTGTCACTGGAATCGCTAAGGCTAGTCTTAAGCCTGTTGTATATATTTCAACAGATATATTCCTGCTAACTTCAAGTCATTTTTATGCCAGCTCTTTGATATACACTTGAGAAAGCCCACAGTGTGACATTTCAGAATGAGTATGCAAGGTTGGCACAATTACAAGAACATTTATTATTTGTAAACTGAACAGATACAACACAAAAAAAAAAAATATTGAAGCATGATGCCAGTTCCACAATTTATTTTTTAAGAACAGAATCATAATTTTAAGACCCCAGATGTAACTTTATGATTATACAGAAACAAAAACAGTCTTTCCTTTCATGTGCAGATATATGAGGTGATTTTTAACAGCTTCTGTCCTTGACTTTCTTTTGGGAAGGGTAGTTTAAGATTTCTGATGTTGTCAGTGTAGGGAATTACTTCATTTCCTTCCTCCTAAGACAATAATGACAAAAATATTATATATAACCTTTCTATGTTGGAGAGGAGAAGGAAGTTACACCTATTAGAAGTGTAACGAATAATATAATCATCCTTGGCTGTTCTGCCCTGAGTATGACTTCAGGGACAGAAAACTATAAAAGCAATTATGACTCTCCTTTGACCATCTGCGAGATTAAAACAATATTTAATCCTACCTCTGTTACCATGCTGCTCGCATAGAACCCTGCATTTTGCAGCAGAACTAAAGGAAACCTTTAAGATGCATACTAGCATTTACTGTATAGCCACCAGAGTTCTGTTGCTAGAACTGAACCACTTCATTATGAGATTTTATTTAACTCTGGCCAAGAGTATAGCAAAGCAGATTGTGCAACATTCTGTTTTTATGATTTCTGTTTAAACATATTAAATAGATTTTTAAAAGAACTTCATGATACAGTCATTTATTAATAACAAACAGGGAGTTATACATCTGATTTGTTATTGACTTTTAGAAATTCTGATTATAGGAAACTTGCAAGATTAAACCTGAACATTATAATTCTAAACACTACCAGGATTAAGTTGAGTGAGACTCAGGCCATGCCAGCTCCACCAAAGGCTTTCAGAAAAGATATCTCTTGTGCATACATATGTTTCTGCCCATTCATTCAAAGCCTGTTCTCTTTACTTTTTTGTGTGTTCTTTAAATTGAAGCCAGGACCATTCCTATCTCTTTCCCATCCTTGATTCTCTTCCCAGTCTCACTTTTTTGGCACAGAAAACTCTACTTCTTTCTGGGTTTCTTCCAATCTACATATCTATTCCTTTCAATTGTCTTCTGTTTACAGTCCTTCTCTCTTGACTCCACATTCTACCTCTTCTCCCTCATCAACCCTTCTTCAGCTCCTCAGATTATCTTCCTATCCCCACCACATCATGTCTTGTCCCCACTGCTTTGAGAGTTGTCACTCTACTATTTCTAGGTTCTCAATCATTCCCATTTCTCTGTGCTACACTCTCCCAACTGCAGCTGTAGATCTCAACCTGTCCTAGTGCCAGACTTACCACAGAATCGTTAAGGTTGGAAAAGACCTCCAGGATCATCAAGTCCAACCTTGGACCGAATACCACCACGCCTACTAAACCACATCACGAAGTTCCATATCTACTCATTTTTTTAATACTTCCGGGGATGAGGACTCCACCACTTCCCTAGGGAGCCCATTCCAATACTTATCCAGTGTTTCAGTGAAGAAAATTTTCCTAATGCCCAGCCTGAACCTGTCTTGGCTCAGCTTGAGGCCATTTCCCTTTGTCCTATCACTAGTTGCCTGGGAGAAGAGTCCAATCCTCATCTTACTACAACTTTCTTTCAGGTAGTTGTACAACTTCCTTTTGGGCAGTTGTAGAGAGTGACAAGGTCTCCCCTCAGCCTTGTTTTCTACAGGCTAAATAAGTCCAGCTCTNTTCAGTGAAGAAAATTTTCCTAATGCCCAGCCTGAACCTGTCTTGGCTCAGCTTGAGGCCATTTCCCTTTGTCCTATCACTAGTTGCCTGGGAGAAGAGTCCAATCCTCATCTTACTACAACTTTCTTTCAGGTAGTTGTACAACTTCCTTTTGGGCAGTTGTAGAGAGTGACAAGGTCTCCCCTCAGCCTTGTTTTCTACAGGCTAAATAAGTCCAGCTCTCTCAGCCGCTCCTCATAGGATTTATGTTTATTCACTATCTTTGTTGCCCTTCTCTGGACACCCTCAACAGGCCTGCTTTCAATTTTCCATTGCTTACTCACCTAGAGGTTTGCAAAACTGTCCTTACTTGACTAGACAGCTAACATGGTTTGATTCAATGCATAAGCAGTGTGCACAATGGTAGAATTTGAACTCAAAAGTGAGCTGGGAGTTTGTGCTAACACAACAGCATAGAGGTACCTACTCAGTCTCTCCTGTTGCATCTGTTCCGTTTCGTAGGGAACAGTTGTATTTACAGGGGCAGAGAGGTAAGAAAGTGAATGAGTTGAAAGAGATTTTCTTCCAGGCTTGTGAGTCTGCCAGATGGAATGGCACCATAAAAAAGAGAACATAATACATATGCAACACAATAAAAATTACTAAATGACATGACTGTGACAAGAGAAGAGTTCTCTCCCTTTAGCACATGCCAGAATTAAGATTGCTGTGAACAACAGTGCTGCTGCAGAACACTTCTTACAGGTATCAGACAAGGCTGTCTAGTGGGGCTTTAAAATATTTTTGTTGTAGTTTTCTAAAGTATGATCATCTAGTTTTGTTTGTATAAATGTCAGAATAATTTCAGAGACTACTAATCTGTGGTGCTTATTGCCATCTATAGACGTGTATAAAAGTAAGAAAAACATATCACAGCCTCAAAATCTTCCAATTCAGTCTTTTTATTTGTCCCCACAAATGTGAAAAGGGAAAGAAAAAATCACCATCCCATTGTGTTGGTCTTCACCTGTGCCGTTAAGAATTGCAATTTATGACACCTTTCACTTTCTTAGTTTTAGTAGTCACCATTGGTCCAATTCTTCTAAAATATAATGCTTCTTTACAGTTTGGGTTTTCTTCATTACATTCTACTAAAATTCTCTTGTGACATCCCCATGTCAATTTATATTTTGCTTCTGTTCTTAGTGCCTTACCCTCCACTAACAAACCAGAATAACTACTGCGTTCTCAAATTAACTGCACAGATTTATATGAGCTGAGGTTTTGTTTCTAAGCATTTTGACATAAATAACAACTGTGAATAATAATTTTTTTCTCTAACAATATCTTAATAAAGAAAAAATAAAAGTTCCATTAATTTCTTCTTGTAAGTCTTCCTTTTTTAAGCACTTTAAAAATTTGTGGTTCTCTGAACACTTGCTAGTTTGTCCATGTTTTTATTTTTGTGACACACATTTTATTATACATGTAGTGTCACCATGTGTCTCCACAGTAATAGAGGATAATTCCTTGTAGTGTGACAATTCTTCTCTGTGTGAAGCTCAGATGGTGCCAGTATTTTTGCTGCCAAATCTCTCACATTTAATTTATTGAAATGGCGTCTTTCAGTCACACAACATATCTCAACAAGTATCTTGTCTCTATATTTTCTTCTCCAAAATTTTTTGTAGTTATTTGCTTTTGGTTAAGATTCTGATAGTTCTAATAAAGCTGGTATAATTGGCATTTTATTTCAGAAGATTTGATAGTAATATAAGATGATATTCATTGTCAGAATATCTAATGGTTTCTTGAGATATTCTGCCCATGTTTATACCCTTACTTAGGTCTTTACACTAATCTATTCTCTTCAATTGTGTTGGAACTTCCAAATGATTATAACCTACGATTTTTGTAATGTATTTTATATATTGCTGATATTGTAGTAAATAGTATTTGCAGAAAACTCAAAAGACTGAGAAGAATATAATATACAAAATTTAGAGAATTCAGATAAAATAATAGATATATGATTATATGTTTTTATATGTTGTCTTTACAGCCACAGGGGAAAATATTGTATGACTACCCTTTCACCACTTTGGAGTTCTTCACTTTCTTAAAGATATCCTGAGGAGTCTTAAGGAAAACACTGATGGATTCTTTAAAGAATACTGGAGTATTGTAATGAATTAAATAAATTTTAAAAAATCAATTTTTTTAAGGGGAACTGTAGAAAATTGAAAGACACCTAATCAAATGTTGCATTTCTGGAAGAGCGGAAGGTGTCTTGAGATATGGCTGAATAACTTTCAGGATACTAGATTAGCAGAGAGAATAAAACCTTTGATGCTGAGAAGTAGCAGCTTGAATTTTATTCAATGGAGAATTTAGAATAAGCATAGAAAGGTCACGTCAGGAAAAAATATTTGTTTGTGTTTAGAGTGTCTTGAGCAAAGTACACGTCAAGGTACTTTTACACCTACTTGTTAGAGTAAAGAATTTCAGAGATGAAGATTTGAACAAATCTCTGCATTCAAGAAGAAACTCTCTCCTCAAAGGTAATTGAAGCCACTATGCAGTAAAAGAACAAGATTTTTTAGTAGAGAGATTTTTTAGTGGTTTCAGTTGGACTAATAAATTTGGTTAATAATTTTAAGAACACCTATGGTGACAAAGGTACTACTCAAAAGGTGGGAAGTTATAGATGCAAGAGTTCCTGTGAAATTTAATTCACCATTTTCTCCCTTTATGACTGCATATAGAATGGCATGTCTTTTGTTCATTTGCTTCTTGTCAGCTAGAGGTAAGGACTTCTGGAATTTTGGCAATGAAGAAAACAATTCTTTATTGAGGGAATGAAAAACTAAAGTGATATTAGAATTATTAAATTTCCTGGAATAGTGTAAGAAATTTTTATTTGTGTTGCAAAGGAAGAATTGTAGAATCATAGGTTTGAGTTGGAAGGGGCCTTAAAGAACATCTTGTTGCAAGCCCCTGCCATGGACAGGGAACCTTCCATTTGATCAGGTTACTCAGGGTCCCATTCAACCTGGCCTTTAACACTTTCAGGGATGGGGCAGCCACAACTTCTCTGGGGAAACCAGTACAGTGCTACACCAACTTCACAGTAAAGAATTTCTTCCCAATATTGAATCTAAATCTATCCTTTTTACCCTCTTTTAGAAGTTGAGGACAAAAAGATATTGAAGAGTGCGTGTGATTGGCAGTGTCAGGCCTCCTGCTTGAGTGGCTGTCACAGGGAGGCTGAGAACAAAAAGGTGTAACTGGCTGTCCTGTCATCACTGGTTTTGGTTTCTGGTGATACCTAGTAGAAGGACAGGACGTGATGTAAGCAAAATGAGCTTAATATTTAATAGATTAACAGATGTATTATGTTTAACAGACAGTGGAAGATAAACCATGAGCAATAAGGGAGCCGTGGGAAAAAATGGAAAGAAAAGTCTTCAGAGATGAAAAAAAGTCAAAGATTATGTTTATCATCAAAACCGATGATGACAAAGATTTTCTTAGCATGAAAACCTCATCCGTACAAACATCCTGAGTGCTTCTTCCCCCTTTCTCTTCATCCATTTCAATCCTGGTCTTTTATCTGGTTTTGGACACTACAACTGAAGGTTTCTATCAATGAAAGCTGGGAATAGAAAGCTGTCTGGCATGCCGCCTACTCAAATTTCTCAGGAAGCAGGGGTAAAAATACCAATAGCACAAGTTAGATTGGAAAGCATTCAACAGTATTTGGCATAATCAGTCAAGTGTAAGTGATGGCAAAGCAGTAACAATGATAAATTGGTTAGAAGGGGCATTGCTGAACAACCTCAGAAGGTGAACCAGCTTCTCTACAGGGACTGACTGGTCACTATTCATCATTTACTAGTCACCATCCCTGGTGGCAGATGAAAAAGGCCCAGCAGAAGACAAGGACAACCTAGAACATGAATGTCTGACTTCTTAGATTATGGTATTGGAAGAGGTTTGGGATTCTTCAATCAAGAGCAAAATTCTAAGAAAAGGAGCAAAGGCAAAGAATACCTTTGGACACAGATTAGCTACTCTTGTGAGAATGGCATTAAATTAAGACTAGTGGTTTCAAATAGTACCACATCATCAATATTAACAAGGCAAATTGGTAAACAGAACTAGGAAGTAGGAGATATTTGGATATGTATAATATGGTCATAGAAGACACAAAGAGGAAAACAGTATGATAATCTGAAATATCCTCAGTGTTCAAGCAGCACAGTCAGTGAATGAGAAGACTTTGAGATCCTGGTACATTATTTATTTTCTTTATTATTTCCATTATTTACACTTAAAGACATTGACTTTGGAAGAAGTACTTCCTGTAAAATCTAAAGCTTATGAGAATATTAGTAAACAGTCCCAGAAGCACTCAGGAATCCAGTCACCTCCTCTTTGAAATTAGCAAGGTCTTTGGCATGGTTTTGGCCTTGAGCATGGCTGCAAGTGTTCTTGATAACTTTGGAGTGGAGGCCATATGGTGACACAGTCACCCCAGTTCTGAATCCTGTAACAGCCTGCTGTGGAATGCAAAAACCCCCAGAGCATGGCCAGGATAACAGGCACACATTTCTTGGTGAGGGAAGTGATGAAAAGGAGGAGATTGCGCACTCTAGCATTTATGAGAAGAGGGAGAGACAGACACGCACAAAGACCATGCTGAGGGAGGGCTGGGGCTGCAATCACTGGGGTGTAGTATCACTGAGGAAACAAAAATTCTGTCATGACACACAACTCAGTGTGGTTACATCCAGTGCCATCAGACAGCACCATTGGATGTGGATGGCCATTGACAAGATGAATTGCTGACAGCTGCCCAAGAATACTTTGATGGCATCCTTCATGTGCGGACAGTGTGGATCACAGTTATGGGATGTGGCATGCTTTGTCATCAGGAGAAAGGGCCAGGCAGTCCCTATGTCCCAGGCCCTCTCAAGTCAGGCCTGGATTTCCTCTTTGGAGCCAACAGAGAGAAGGGATTGGTGAGGAGAGGCCGAGGGGAGGACGCTGAAGTCTTCTCCCTCTGCTAGGATGTTGCTGCTTTTCATGTCCTGGCTGCCAGACCTGTTCAATGACTCATGTAGGAGGTGTCCCTGAAGAAAAGCTTGCGTGCCTCAGCTTTTTTGTCTTCCAACATTTTTTGCCCCAGTATAAGAGTATTTACTTCCATGAGCTCACCACAACTCATTTTGCAAGAGTTCCACTGTCCTGCTTGTCTGGAACCCATTCTGTGGAGAAGGTAGCGAGGGAAGGACCCTGTGCTGGGCTTCCAGTCGTCTCAGTCTGCAGGTGGTGAACAAGGCCCATCCTGGTGTTCTCACTCTTTCTCATGCCATGTCCACTGGTGTTACTGTGCAGTGGATGGGAGGGGAGAGGACAAACTAGAATTTTAAAAAAGTTGTCAGTATAAGGGGCAAGTATGTTGTTGTGGGCTGCCCCAGTGCAAGCAGAAGCATAAAATCGGTTTGGGGTTTATGTCTTTGGTTTTCTGAAAAACAAGTAATATTCCTTACTTCATGTGCACTTCTGCTACAAACTGATCACAGTCCTTACTCAATTCCAGAGAGCAGTGCACAAGAATTAAAGAGCAGAAAGCCAGGGAGCAGGAAGATTTTATTAATTTTTATAAATACCTAGACAATGGGAAAGGGAAAGGGAAAATTTGTGTCATTGAAAATTCCCCAAAACAAATTAGAAGAACATACATCAAGAATGTTTTTAAGGATGGTTGGTTTGGCCTTGGGATAGTCGACTGAATTAGAATATACTTTGGGTTTCCTTGCTCTTCTTTCTTTGATATCTGCTGTCCTATTCTAAAAAAAAATGCAAAGAAAAACATAACTTTGGTCCTTATTTTAGCATTATTTTATTTTCACAGTCCAAAAAAGTATGACCAGAGAGCAGCTAAGAATATTGATTCCTTCCAGAAAGACCAAATCCTTATGTGACGGCAACATGAAAAGAGGCAAAAGGGTAATAGTATCATTTAGTATTGAAACACAAAGCAAAATAAAGAGGAGAGAAATTGAGAAGCAGTTATTATTTGCTATCAAAAATAATCAGAAGAAAATATAATGAATCAAAGCTCTGAGTTTTGTTTGCATAACCAAAGCTGGCTGTCATGTTCAGGATTATTAAATGAGAAAAAGCTTTTAAGTATATAATATCAACGTCCTTTTTAAACAAGTTCTTACAGAACCTTTGACAAAGAAAGAAGTCAATAAGCCTGTATAAGCCTCTGGATATCTACAATTAGCTAAACCAAAGAAGATAAAATACCTAATGAGGGACAAAACATTGAAAGTATTTTTATGTGTTTAAAAATCAAGTCTGTGTTTATTTAATTTATACTTCTGATGCTAGACTATTACTGTTATCATACGTCTAACTCTTACTCAAGAAGAAAATATTTAAACAGAACAGCATTTATTAGCCTCTGTAAATACAATCTGGAGTGAGGAGTACATAAACTAAAAGGCATTTTTATTTGAGAAAATATTTTTTCGACTTCTTTGGCTTTAATAACTGAAGAAGTAGAAGACTTCTAACTTTAGTTTCATGTAAGTATGATATGAAGCGAAAGCTTCATCTCCCTCATTTCATACAACACATTCTCTATCCTGACCTGCAGAAGCCCTGCTTTAATTTTTAAATAATTCTTTGATTATTTGATTCCTTTGATTATTTCATGAGAACAAGACCATCATTAAAATTGGAAATATAGTTTTGTGAATTGGATGAAGACAACGTAAAGCAAGATCAGGGCCTCATTTTTGATATTAAGCAAAGACAGGTCTAGTTTTCAGCTGGAAAGTTCAGTCATGAACACTGGGAATCACAGGTCTAAACCTGCAAGGTTTTCCATTACATTTTCTGGAAATGTGTCTCTATGGGACGAGGGCATTTCTTAGCTTACAGCTAGCAGCAAGCATATGGTAAGCCATATTTCGTTTTCTTCATAATGATGAAAAATGTATTAAAACCAGAAATATCAGAGGGGAAAAAGGCTTTTTATTTATGCAGTTTATGTACATTGTAGAAAGATGAGTGTTTATAGTCTAAGAAAGAACTGGATTTAAATTAAAAATATTTTCTGGGTGCAAGTCTGAACATTGTTCACAAAGATGCACTTTAAATAAGACCCTCAAACATAAATATTAATACACTAAAATAATGTGTTTTCTACTACTCTGCCAAGGAATATTACCACGATGGAAAGTAGATGGTTCTCCTTCTGCTAGGAAGAAACTAAATCAGAACACTCCAAAAATGAACAATAAGAGAGACTTGGAGACAGAATGACCTTGAAACTCTGGTACATGCATCTGCTTTCTCATGTCGCACTGGACACTGTAGAGCAAAGATATTGGCTTGGAGTTCCATTCTCTACATCTTCCATGGTATGTCTGGACTACAGTAATCTCCCCAAAATGGGCATTGTGACTGGATTAAGTTAGGGATCTTTCAGGTAAAGCTTCCATACCCAAGTATTTTGGCTGGCTACATAAGTAGTTCAGGAAAATTAGCCTCTGAAATTAGGTATTTAGGGTTAGGTATTTAAAGGTTAGCAATGTAAATATCTCCGGTTTAAGCTCTTTTAAGAAGAAAGAACAAACAAGCCTAAAATATTAGGGTTTTTTTCATACTTGTGAATGAGTATACATAAAGTATCATTTCAATCTGTTTCATTTAAAATGTGTTGAATGAATACCTAATTAGAGTAACTACTGAGTATAGAGCACTGGCACTGTCCTGAAGCAAAGAATTTCTGAAGTTCTAAGTCCTAGACAATGTTTTAGAGCTAAATCCAACCAAAATTTGGCACAAGGATGAGTCCAGCAAATAATCTGGTCTTATATCAAAGATGACAAACAAAGGAGAATGGGGCAACAAGTGTTGCCCATCTAAAAATATATTATTGTTGAAAAGCCACTCCTGCTGATCAGCATCTGCTCCCCCTGCTTTTCCACATACTGAATAAATTTCTCTATTTAAACAATTTGATCTAAGAGAAGAACAACAGATGTTCAGTGAATTGCATTTTCTGTCTATTGGTAATTTGATTTTAAAAAGGAAACAGGAAATATACACTTTTGTTTAAAAGCAAAACACTGGTTCAGCTCCCCGCTTCATCTTTATATTCAAATTCCACGGATTAGAAATCTTCTCCTGCAGAAAAAAATTTAAAAACATCTGATACATGTTTTCATGTTTTTGTTTTTGGTTTTTTTGTATCTCCCTTTATATTAGGATATTTGCATGCAGGTATCTAAAGACCTAAACGAAAAAAAAAAACCAAAATCAAACCAATGCTGTCTAGAAAAAATAAAATATTGACATTGATAATTAAATAACTTATTACAAGTTTTGGTTTAGAATGAAATGAAATTAATTGCAGTAGGAATCTGGAAAGCATCTCCTTATTGTTTTTATAAAATAAGATTTCCCATTCATTTTAATGGGTTTACTCTCACTAAATGCCTAACCCTGTGTCCAATGCTTTTAGATGGAGAGAAAAAATGACCTAGTCAATTTTGAAATACATTAGTGACTGCCAGACTCTCATATCTATAGAAAATTATATTTCTGTGTAGCTACAATGGAAATCTAAGTACATTGTCAAGTTCTTATCTGAGATCATCCCATACCTACTGAAGCTAGAGACTGTCCTGAATTCATGAGGGAGCATAATTAAATGTAGAGAAATCACTACTCAAGTAAACGTAGAACAGTTTTAAGCAATGTACAATGACTTTCAGAAGACTGTCCACATGATGCTTTTAAAAAATCTGCCTGTACTAATAACTAACACATTATAAAAATGTAATTAATTGGTTTTATAGCAAGTATAACACTGAAAATTCTTCTATGGTGGAAATTCGTTAAACTAAACCTAGGGACTTTGTTGTAGATTCAGTTACATAAAGTCTACAGTATGTCTCAACTTGTTGTGTTTAGTGTGATTTTAATGCAGCAGATCAAAAGTATTTTTACAGAAAAACTAAAGTGAAAATATCTCTGGTATTTGAAGAGTATAATTTGCATAGTTGTCTTACCTTTTGAACTTGTCTTTGAGTACATAATAATCTAAGCAATGAAGGGTCTGCTGTCAGTGCTCATGAAAATAATGAGTTAAACACATGAATCCACCTTCTGGGCAATAACATGCTTTCTGTGAGGTGGGAGGTCAAATGGGAAGGTATTAATTATTTTGTAGGATGTCTAATTTTATGTTTATTATTCAGAATAAAACTTCTTTTCACCTTTGACTGGATTTTAAGTGTGTTGGAAAGCTTAATAACCTTGCAGATTAAAGGCTTAATAACTTTGGAGAGGAGATAGCGTACTGCATGGAGCTCAAAATTGTTATTAACTTTCCACAACTTTTCCTTCATCCTTGTCAGAGAGCCACAGTGCTTTCTTTGCATCTATCCAGCTGACTTTTTTCTGTGAAATCATTAAAGTGTGGCTGAAAGAAGTTTGAGGTTTCAGCTGTGGATGGGAAACTGGTCAAAGGCCAACAACTCTCTTTCGCACGGCCCATTGATGTTAACTTGTGTATTTCCCTCCAAATGTCTTTCTAACCTCACATCTTCTCCCAGCTTAGTCTTTGTGGAACCCTTTCTTGCTCTAAGCAAATGTAAAGAATATTTTCCGAGCCCCTTTGATTGCATTTGTATTACTTTGATTGTAATATCCAAGCTCTGCATGGGATACTGTCACTTTGTCAGTCATTTTCCATTTAGTCCTGAAATGCTGATTATTCACCGTGCTAAGTTTTTGCTGCCAGCCTCCATTGCACTCTTTCTCAACATTTGAAGCAGTAGTTCTATTTTTCTTGGCCAGTCACACACACATGGATTGCTTCTCTGAAATTTCTGATAACCAACTAACTCTTCCACTTCTCAATTTTCCTCCAAATTCTCTTTTGCCATATACAAAAAAAAAAGGCTAGACAGACATTTTGGAAGGTGTTGCCAGCATGAATGCCAGAGGAGAAAATCTATATATAGATGTAGAGACTATATGAAAAAAGCAGTAATGAGTTGAAGAGCAAATCTGTTTATAGTTGTGCCCCATAGGGGAGTACCATGCTTGATAATTATAAAATACAGTAAAAATTGGATAAGGGTACAGGAGCAAAACAAGAAAATGCTCTATACAAGAAGTCCAGTCTTTTCACATTATTAAATATAAGATGAAGCAATGACTTGATAAGACTGTCCTCACATGGAAGACACTGATTCAAAGTATGCCTGACTGAAATGAGGTGTATTTTCCAAGGAAGAACAAGGCTTAAAATTTTAGAAGATGGTGTAATGAACTACTTAAAATGTTTCCATCTGTTGGAGCTTTTATTGCCAAAACTGAATGCCTTTATTAATTATACTCTGGATAAATGCCAGTTATTATACCTGTAATGGAGTTACTAGTTGTGCAGTCTGTAGGACTCATTGATCTAATAAATTTGTATAATTTAATTAATTTTTGAAACCAAAGTAAACACTTCTGTAGGAAATATGAAATAATGACAAGTATTTAGTTCTGATCACTATGATTTGTGTCCCAATCATTTCCAATATGTCACTATAGTCAAGGTATCAAACATTAATTCATCAGCCATTAAGTTTTTCTACATTAGCTTTCTTCTCTGCTATGAGAAGTTATTTGATGCCTTAATTCTAAGAATATGGGTGGGCTTTTTTTTCTTTTTAAGTGAAGCTATGTACTAATTTACAACAGGGCCTTTCCACAGAAACAGTCTGCGTGTTCTCACTCTGTGGAAACATGAGAGAGCTTATCCTCTGGAGAGAGGAATAACCTCCCTATCATTTACCTATGTGCCTCAGGGTAAGAACATTGAATATGGTAGTTCCTGAAGAGGCAAAGTTTCAAACATTGGTGCACCTTGGAATAACTTGTTTGTCTGCTCATGTCTTTAATTTTCTAATTTCAAGAATGTTTTCAAATGCATTTTTTCATTAGCAGTATGATGGCTACCACAATTCTGGGAGTTTGAAGAGGGTATATAGTATGAAAAAATATTTTTGATAAAATGAGAGAACACTGTGCTTTTGTGAGTCTGTATCAACTAATATAATGTGGCATCTTTTTTGCAAAACAGAAAAAAAAAAAGCAACTTTCTCCTTATCCCCACTGAATCCTCATATCCCCATTTAAACCTCATAAAATCAATCCAAAACTAGGTGTGAGAGCAAGATTAGTTCTTCAACCTCCTGTTGGACCTGTGGTGCTTCTGGTCTTAATTTCTATTTATTAATTTAAAATTTATGCTATCTGATATCTTGAAGTGTTTCAAGAAATGTGAAGATGAGGTGAAACTAATAATGAGCTATTTACCTTGAAATCACAGTAGTGCAAAATTCCTTGATATTTTTTGGTTTTGAGAAATACAGCCTGTTTGGGCACCTGGACTATTCATTTCATATATTTCATCTCTCTGCCTAATTAACTCCTTTTGATTTGTGATTTTTTGAGCTAGAGTCCTTACATCCTTCTTTAATGGCTAAGCAATTTCCTTCAGGTTTTTTTCCCTTTTAACTGACTTTGGTACTACAGATTCAGGATGTTAGGTGAACCTTTATTTTAAAAGGGTAGTTTTTGCCCATGATTGTGCTTTTAGGTAGCATTAAGGCCTTCACGGAAGTTTTTTATATCATTCATTTCAATATCTTCATTAAATAATGGTCCAGGATTTATTCTTTGCAGTTTTGTCTCCTGTAGAATTTTTTATCTCTAAAATTATGACCCTTGATGTAGATTCACTTGAGTAAAGTCTTATAGCTTAGGGGCTTTAGATATTAATAATTTAGAAAACATAATTTTTTAAAACTGATTTTAAATTTCCACATTGATCTCACAGTTTTCAGCATCATACAATAATACCGTAGTTATCCCTAGTGTGAAGGGAAATTCAAGAGTGTTGAGAAAGAATAAAGCAAAAGTCTAAGTTGGAAAAGCACATTTCTGTGACCTTGCTTCAGATTAATTTTTGGTGCAATTATGGCCTTTTGAATGTAAAAAAAGTTCCTGAAAAAATCTACAGATGTTGCAAGAGCTAAGAGCTCATAGGTTTCTGTGTAAACTTTCTTTCTAGTTTGTAAAAAGGTAGGGGAAAAAGCTTGCTATCTTGATTGTTCAAGAGAGGCACATATCTCACAGTCCACAGGTTTTGTGAAAGCTCCACTGAACAGTTTTGGAAATGCATTTTATAAAGATGCCTTTTTAAAATAATCTCTGTAACATTATACCATATAAGATATATCTATTTAATTGTTACTTTTTTTTTTCAATTTGGAGTGTGAGAAAGTGTTTTGTTGGCATTTGAATTACTATTTATAGGCAAGGAATGAAAGTAAATTGTGATTTTAACAATTGTTTCAAATCAGCAGAAGGGTTTTTGAAAGCCATTTAGAATATTTTTCTGTGATCAGAAAGTTATTCAAGGCAATCCAAGCCTAGCTTCCTTCATTAAGAAACAGAAAAAGTATTTGTTATGCTCCTATGGACTATTTTAGAATTATTATTGTTGAAAATGGTTTCTAGTAATGTAGTCTAAAACTTCACTTGCCAAAATTGTCTAATTTTTCTTTACTTTTTAATTTACTTTTTTTGCATTTAGGTAACAATTCTGTTTTCAGATGTTAGCTTTTTAATGTTAATTGTTTGAATGTTTAAAAGGATCTAAGCTTCTTTGATGATGTTAGTTTTCAAGCGTTTCAAATGCAAATAGTCTAAAACTGTTGGCACCTCTGTGTAAGCAGCATTTTTTCTAGTATAGCAAGAGGAAATCAACTGACCTTTAGATAACTGTAGCAAGGATATTAATGGCTGAACAGATAAGGAGTGCTCTTTAAGAGCCTCACTTATGAATCTCAACTGCCAAATCTGTCTCTCATGATTAAGATGAGTCAGTAAAGAAACTCTACAATTCATAAATAAGAACAAATTCAATTTTTTTGTCAGTAGAGAAGAAATGCCTGGGTTGCACAGAATTGAAGAAAGACTTGAAAAGGAATGACTGCTGTATTTGGGGACAGTTTGTCACTTTAAAGGAGGCATGCTTGTTCTGGCCTGGGTCAGAAGGGGAAGTCAGAGAGGGAGTTTAAAGATTTTCCAAAAAGATTTTGCTGCTGAGGTCCAATGAGAGAGTTGTGGGAAAGACTGATACCATAACATGGTTCATCTTCCTGTCCCATCCAGGAAAACAACTAGCTTTCAGCCCAATCAGTCTTCAAGGGAACAGCAAATTGTTCCTCTTATCAGTCCTCATCAACTCATTCATTTTCTGGAGGGGCAGGAAAAGCACCAGCAACTGCCAAAACTTTTGGGGCGTCCTGGAGAGAAAATTAGCTCTCCAGGGTATAAATGCAAAATCTCAGACTCTTTCAACCAAATTAAGAGTTCAGACTGGCAAAGTAATGAACAGTTGCTTATGATTATGGATAACAAGGTAATCCATTTTGTATCACAGGGAATTCTCACCCCACATCTTTGTTACACTTTAACTTTATTAGTCTTTTAAATTCAAAATTTATTTAACTGTTTTTCTTTTTCATTTTGATCAAAGGACCTTAAAATATTTCTCTTTGCCAATAGTCCTGTGTCTGTATTCCCACACATATACAGAAGTAGTGTCATTACATTCCCATCGAGCAATGCCCTTATTTACCTCAGATACCACTAGCTGCATGTCTGCCAATGCATTTTGCAAACTCCTTTAGAAAACATTTTTCAAACTTGTGCCTTTCAATTATTTTATGCTGTGCCAGCAATAATTCTTATTCCATCTGCTCCAATAGCTATCCCATTCTTAGCCTTAGTATGGGAGCATCTGCTGCTAACTGCAGCCACCAGCAAGTAAAAATGTCAGGAAATTCTTCCTGCTTCTTCAGTATAAAGAACTTAATAAAAAAATTTCTCAGTTATTGTGGCAATTATACCAGTTTTCACGTTAGCTCAATCTCGCTCAGCAAAGAAATGGTGTATTATACCTATTTTGATCTCATAAGGAAAACTGAATGGCATCTAAACCTAATGCATAGCAAGAGAAAATGCAAGTTTGATATGAAATCTACAGATGGAAAACCTATATATCTGTGCTAAGTAGTGATTTTCATTTCAAAACTGACCTCATCTAAGGAAGAGTCACTTAAAGCATCATTAAAGTGTTTTAAGGATTTGGGGGAGGAAGAAAAAAAATCAGATCAACCAGAAATTAAATACTTTTGAGTATTATTAATTTGCCAAATTTCCTCTTCTGATTTTTCTTTTCTAGTTCAATTTCAGCATATCCGCAAATTCCTCTCTATTGTTCTGTGATCTCTGTTCTATCAGTGATAATACTGATTTCTTCTCTTTTTTAATGGGATTGCTTGAATTTAAAGTAAGATAATCAAAGGTAGATGTTTATGTTCTTTCTAAGCCCTTTTTCATTAGTTTTTCTCTGTAGTTGTTGGCAATACTAGTGCTTTTAGAGCCACAAATATTTTTACTTAAGGTACTTTCTCTCCTATACAACTAGATATACAGACTTTATAGAAAATTTAGTGGTTTTTTTTTTTCCAATTATTTATTTCCAGTACCTAAATGTACCTGTCTAACTGCCTGACTCTTGCCCTGCTGTTATCACTGCAGTTGCCTCTTGGCCTTATATAAATCTATTCAAAATACTATTAATGTTATTCTCAAAGCTTACTATTTTTGCCATTTGAATTCTCCTATGAATTAGTAGCATTATCAACTCGTCATATATTACAGCATCAGGAATAAGCTTACCATTCCTGCTTTGAATACACTTCACAATATTGATCCTAATTATTAAATAATGAATCTTACATCTCATCAGGTTTCCCAGCCCCACTACTCTGCAAGTGTTATAACTTTGGCTCTTTTTTACTCATTTTCCCTCAGTTTCCTTATAATTGCTCCCCAACGTTTCTCAAAAAGTTTGCTGTGCTTCACATCAAAGATTATCCAGTTGCTTAACATTATATGCTTGTCTACGTCTTTAAACATAAGTTTACAACTTTGTCAAACAAAGTGTATGTAACTAATCCTCCCATTGTTAGGCCACTTCATTGGAACTTGGTTTTGGTAGAAATACAATTTTGTCTAAAAAAAAATCAAAGCATGCTTTGGTATTCCTAGAAATTTGCAACTCTTCATCAAGAAAGTGAACTCTTAAAAATCAGCCAAATTTAAGGTCTTTTATAATTCAAATGTCTGCCCATGACTCAGTAATCACTTCTATACACTGACTAAGATACAGAAGGCTTGCAACCTGGACACAAAATGAAGTTGCTTTGACTGGGGTCTACTTGTATTCTCTTTCCCTCTTCACTGTTGGACGGTGGGCCACTGTCTTCAGAAGAAGCCCTCTGATTGCATAATCCTCTTGACATTTGGAGCTGGTTGCCAGTTTTTAAGATCAAGCTACAGAGGAAGATTACTAAGAAACAGCTACCAGTTTTGGAAGTTTATTAGGACAGTGTGAAGTAGTCTTTCACTGACCAAGGTATGCTTAAGAGAAAAGAAGGGGAAAGTACCAGAAGCAGAAAACTGGATACACAAGTGAGACAGGATCAGATTAGGAATCATGAGCTACAGGGGCAGAGATCAAAAAAACCCTAGGGGATTCTAATCTGAGATCAAAGAACTGCTTCAAACTGCTGAGGAAACTGAGACAAGGGAAAGCATGTAGGTGTTTTATCTAGATTTGTATACTTACCCTAATGTTGGAGGTGTAGAGATTTGGTATCCTTATAGAGCCTGTAAAGCTGTTTGCTGCAACTATAATTTGCCCTGAAGAAATGAATTATCCTTCTTGGGTTTTCTTTTCTTTCTTTTTTTTTTTTTCTGTGTGTAGTCAATCCTAGGCTAACAGTTGCAGTGCTCTAATACTGCTTGGTCTTTGCTCTGTGAAGAGTAATGATGAAGACTGTGTTTCATAACATCCAATGATGGCAGATAGAAACAGGGATTCCTCAGATCTAGCACTGTGCAAGAGTTTCTACTATGGCAGAATCTATGAACATCCTTTTGAGAAAGCAGTATCAAAGCTGATTTGATTCAGTATGATTGTGGTAGTCCTTTACGCACAGGTTGCCATCTAGGTGGATGCTATGCCGAGCATTACTGCTATGCTTCTCGTGGGGGAAGAAACAACTGAAAAGTTTAAAAAATCCCAAACCACCAAACCTGGGCATTTTTGCTGGACAGCTTTATTTCACCAACATATTACTGAAGCAATATCCCAGAAAGTTCCAGGGGTGATGCAATGTTTTAATATTCTCTTTTCAAACAGCATTGAGTGAAATTGTTCCTTCAGCATATCCCCCACCTTATTTGAAAACACATATTAAAAAAATAAAAGACTCAAACAAAATATGTAGTTTGTAACCATTCTTTCTCTTTACAGGAGGAGCCCCCAGGAATTAGCCCCCAGGAATTTCAGCATTCATTTTAGCAGTTGGTATGTATGAAGAGTAAGAAACTTGTCAGAACAGTTGACACGGGGATGAAATTCCCTAAATCTGTTTTAGCCTGTGGAGTCACCTTTTGCTTGATAGTAATCTTTCTGTGATTTAGAGAGAGGTTATGGTTTGTAGTAGTTTGAGTCCCTATCCAGCAGCCATGTTCTCCTTAGTTCTACCCGGTAAAACTGACTTGGTATTAAGTCCTATTTAGAAGATTTTACATATTTTTTTCAGAAATCAAGTCACATATATCTCTGAGATATTGTGAGACATATGTTATGTGTCTTTGCAAACTGTATCCTGAAGCTGCAGAGGGACATGTATGTAAACTCTGTGCCTTATCGTACATGTCAGCTACAAGGACCAGCTTAAAGAATAATTTCACAAATATTTTGTAAGTTTTGGAACATGTAACAGGAAAAAAAGTCTCCTTTTCAGTGAAATGGCTTTTTGGGAAAGAAGTTAATTTTCTTCACTATTGATCTAACTGACAAGACATTTCTGCCTTGAAAAATTATCTAAAAACCCAGAACTATTCTCTATTGTTTACTAATAATTACAATAGCCTTTTGTAAGTGAGAGGTATTTATTGGAATAGAAAAAAACTCATGCATTTAATAATCGACTTAGTCCAATTAGTTAAAGAACATGTACGTCACAGTTTAATATTTTATATTGAACCAACACTGCAGCATTGCAGAGTGCACTTTTAAGGGAACTCTTTTAATAGTGTCCTAGAAAAGGCTGGAAAATCATCATTTAAGAAAGACACATCACAATGCTTTGAAAATGTTTTGTTAACTGCTAAGTTTGTCACCATGCAGATAAGCTTGCACATTTTTATAAAACTTTTATCTTCCTTTTTGGTTCCTTGATAAGGTTGTAATAATATGAAAATTTATTATAAGAATTATAATTCCTTTCTATAATGAATGCTTTCTGTTTCTTTATACCCCATGCTACACTGCAAGTATGTGAAACAAAGTTGTTTATTAAAAAATCCAAACCAACAGAAATGTAAATTCTTAATATTGAAGTTTATTATATCAACACTAAAAAACCCTGGTACTGGAACTGTTTCTAAAACAGTTCTTTTACTACAGCCAGAAATATACCCAGTGTTCAGAAACTACAGCTACATATCTGAAGGAATGCAAAAATATTTGGAAGCATATATGAAAGTGCTTGCTATAATTATCAAATTATTAAATGATCATCATTAAATATATTGAGTGCTCTGAGTAAAACACTTCTCAAAATTATATTGAATAGACAATGGTATGATGTTTCAAAGATATTCCAGGAGCAATGAGCTGCTTGACACATTTATAACAAGGTGTTGGAACAAGATCAGAAGTCAAATAAAGAAGATCAGAGGTTTCTATATTTTAATTCTGTTAAGATAATTATTCTAGCAATAGATTCAGATCTCTCATAGCATTCTGTGAAGAATTCTCTACAAGTATTTTGTTCTCTTATTTAAAGTATTACTGGATGCACATGAATTTGACAGTCTTGATATATTGCAGGGAAGTCAAATTAGTGTTGAATATGACAATATCTGAATTATTGATTGTCTAAATTGCCCGGAAGTTTAACCATCATTACGACTCCTTCTTCAAGAGAATGTATTAGTGCAGAAGCACCCTGCAGACTTGGGCCTCCCTTTACAAAAATAGCAAACAGTAAAAATCAACTCTTTAATGTTTAAATCCTTTGATTTGATAAGGTGGTCTTGCAAAATCTATGTGATGTGTGAATGGGTGGTTGCTCAGAATGAGATGCCATTAATGTATTACAAAAAAGAGATTGTTAGTGCATTAATCTGTATTTCTTCCTTTTATAGATAGTGTGAAATATATGGAGGAACACTGCTGATTATTGAGTGTTCAGTTTGATGTCTGCAGAAGTACATCAAGTGTTAATAAAGGGAACTGCATAGTCATTTGGACATCTAAATTTGAGTTAGTACAGATGTTGAGAAGTTACATGTGGAGTTCATCATTAAATTACTTTCTAATTCTGATTTTTGTTATTATTTTAGATGACAATACCAGGTCATGTTTTATATGGGCTTAAAACAATAGACTCACCATTTGATATACTAATGTTTCTATTGCTTTGACACAAACATTTTCCAGAGTGTTGACACTATTATTATTTTCTTCTGATAGGTATTGAAATAATAAAATATATAAACCCAAAATATAGCATAATTTTACATATATAAGATGTGGTTTCAGTAATTAGCTATCAACTGAAATGGAGAACAACAAGCCTTTCTTAGTTATTCAGCTGTTGGCACTTTCCTCTCTTTTAACATTTTTTGCCTTAAACTTCTTTTCCTTATACTTTCTGTGTTAAACTTTCCTTGTATTTTTTCTGGTGTCTTCCCTTGCACAGTGCAGCTTCTCAGCTGATAATTCTCTTGCTATTCCTACAATGTCTTTTTAAATCTTACTTGTTCTTCATTATACTGAGAAATCAGGAAGCATCAGATCAAGGTACCTAGGACAAATTTAATTTATCCTCCCTTCCTCATCTATGAATGTATACTGGGTAATGTAGTCTTTAATTAGATGTTTAAATAGCTTTTTTCCATATTTTTCATCTTCCTTCAGTGTGTAGGATGGCTGATATCTTTAAAAGTGGCCAGCCAGTATTTTACTTCATTACAATAAATGGGACTACATTAAGGCTCATTTCTAGAAGAGAACTAAAGGTTCCAGAACTTGATTTATGTATGTGCCTAAGACTGACATTCTAGAAATCTCCCTCAGGTGCTAAAAAAAAAAAATTCTGGAGCACCAAAAACCTACCTCAGGGAACGCCCTGCAGAGTACTGTGGTTTTCAGGGCTCCTGAAGGAACTAACCCTTTGCTTTTCTCCTGTAGGGCATATTACCTACCACCACTTCCATAGACACAAGCTCACCCTGCTTCTGTTCCAAAGGAAGCAAAGCCAGGAGACTGCACAGGAAATGGTGCCACCAAGCCCTATCAGCCCTGCTGCAAGGCAGAGAACCTCTCTCATGAGGAAAGACTGAAAGTTTTCACTGAAACCTTCAATGAAGTTGTCAAGATGTGATTGGACACAGTGCTAGATAATCTCATCCAAGCCCCCTTTCTCACGACAGGTTGGGCAGGGTGATCCTTTAAGGTGCCCTCCAACATGGCATATTCTGTGATTTTGTGATCCTTCCAAGCTCTCTGCCTTTTTCCCAGGGTCACATGACTCTTGGATGGCTCAAGGCAGTTTGTGTTGTATTTGCATTTGCTGAGTAACAAGATAGCTTTTAAATGCCAGAATTATACTGTGTGAGTATTAACTCTGAGAGCTGACTCTGCTATGAGTTTAGCAACTCAGACTAGCTTGGTTTGGTGTCCAAGTGCTCAGTTCTTTCTTCTTTGAAAATGTAACTCTTTTTCTCCCCCCTGATTGAAGAGGCAGATGTGATCCCTTCCATCATGAATTATGTTATGATCCTTTGCCTTCTCTAAATACTAATTCTGGAGAGGGAGCAAGATTTGTAGTACACACTTTAGTTTCAGGGTTTCTGAAGGTTTCTCCTTGCTGAATGCACTGCTTTTACACACAGCAGTCTAAAACATCTAATTCTCCCTATGCATTTCTTGAGGATATTAAATACGAATTGAATTGTCTCACAGCAGCTGCAAGCAAAATATCACACACAGTAAGTAGAAGTTTGCAGAGAAACATATATCCTTCTCAAACCCCCTCCTAACAATATGCAAATAAACTATGTTGCTTGGTCTGTCCAGCTATTTCTAATATTTTTATGATATTTCTATCCAATAACTTTCTGAAACTTACCCATGTACTGTAAAAGAAACAAAATAATAATTTATGATCCAGCAGAAGAAACCCACGATTTTTAATGAAAATACGTCTGGCATGTTTTGCACATTTAATTAATGAGAATATTTTAGTTTATCAAGCCTTCATACTCTTTGGAAAACACTGGGCAGATGCATTATGAAATCCAAATTTTAACATGGTATCTGGAGAAAAGAAAAATATTTTTATTGATTGAGGGGAAATAGGGACAGTAAGATAATGTCATTTTACTGGAACAAGTTAAGCTCAGCTTTTGCAGCTGAACACTGGATTCTCATTTTAAGAACCACTCTGAATGGACCTTTTAAAGAATTTTAGAAGGAAAAGCACAGAAATCCTTTCAGAAGTCTTCTCTCTGCAAGATGACCTTCCAGAATGCAAAAAGGTCAAACATCTTAAGTAATGTTGTGAACCCACCTTCTGTTTCCACAGGACATGTTCTCATTCAGGAAGTCTGATGCTAATTACTTTGAATCAAAGAGCCGGATGAGCATATCCTTCCAGTTTGGGAGATATGCATCTGGTGGTAAGAAGAGATTCTGCTAATGCTCGGGTAACTCCTACATGGGAAAATATTACCACTCATTCTTCTGCTTAGCAAAAGTTATTACTCGTGTGTGAGTGACAAATAAATGGAGACTAAATGGAAGAGCCAGAATGACATTTTAACTCTTCATCTTCTTTTTTCACATGTTTGTGTAGAAAATTTTTCTGGGGTGCTGAATGTTGTAGGATAGGAATAAAAAATCACAACACCGCAAAAAGGAAAAAAAAATTGCTTTCTTTGGGTACATTTGCTGGTGATTTGAATGAAATTAACTTGCTCTGCCAAATCCAAAAAAATATAGCTAGGATCTTGCAACTAGTCTTGAGAAATTCCGCTGTGAGATGCTGATAATAGAATTGAGGAATGACAGAATGGTTGGGGTTGGAAAGCATCTCTGGATATCATTTAGTCCAACCCTGCACACCGAAGCAGGTTCATCTGGAGCAGGTTGCACAGGATCATGTCCATCCCAGTGATTGCCCACCTCTATAGTCTACCTGGTCCCTAGTGGACTGAAATGTATTCCTATGTCACCGTAGGCCTTAGAAGTTGCCATAGTATAGCAGCAGTAGTAGTAGTAGTAGATGTACAGCGATAGTAACTTGAACCTTTGTGCTCAAGAAAATGTAACTCATGTGCAGTGTGCGATTTTGCCAAGAGCAGGGCTTCTTTCACAAGTTGCTGAGTTTCTCTTAAATACTTAGTGCCTGCAGAAAAAGAGCACGATCTGTTGTCTGTATCCATGGTGTATAGAATAAAAAATGATGGGCATAAGCAGCACGAAAAAGTCTGGTTTGGGTTTAGGGAAAAATTTTTATCTCTGACAAGAGTGAAATTTTGGAGCAGCATAAAACCTGGATTCTTAAAGCTATATAAGTAGAGGTGACAAGAAATGGGCTTTGGCCTCTCAGGATTCTTTTCTGTTTCAACTGTAGGTACGTATATGTTATTGTTAGTGTGACATGGTTCCAGATTTCAAAACTCCAGGAAAAAACCGTTGAGTTTAAAAAACCAAACAGGTATTTAAGAAGCAAAATGGTGATGTATCAAGCCAACTTCAGAGTCAACAAATGTTTTATAAACAGTTATTAATTTTTTGGATAATATTTTTGTCATCTTTATTATATTTAAATTAAGGAGTGATGTTATTTTTATTATTATTTTTATGGTTAGGCATACACATCTGAAAGATTCTATTTGAACAGAGTCACTCTCCTTCCTGTACATCTATCTATTTTCAAGTCAAATCCCCTGTTTTTTACTAGCTGTTTGTCTATCTTAGAGAAGGTAAGTGGGAGTTCTACAAGCTTTAACTAAAAGAGCAGAAGCACAGAAAACTTTCACATAGATACCTCTGAGACTCCTGTTTAAATAGGCTGTAAGCAAAACAAAAATAAAAGGCTTGGGTTTATAGACTCATCTCACTTTGCTTTGAACATCTGAAGCTTCACAGAACAGACCAAAAAATGCCTGAAAGGATGAGAAGATTATATTGATGAGAGTCATGTCGGAAGATGAAGAAACCACTTCCATTCCTGAAGATCAGTCTAAAAGCTGACATTAAATTCTTGGAACTTTGGCTACATCAGCTGTCTGCAATGGTCAAAGCAATGTGGGTGGAATTAATCAATTCTATTAACTGTAATTTCTAGGTTGCTTTACTGTAGGAACTGAGCTGTTCTACCTTTGGGCAGCAGTGATGCAGTGGAACAGAAATGTTGTCTGGTTAACTGACATTTCTCTATAATTTCTTAGCAAAACTGAGGGCAAGCATGGCACAGCTGATTGTCAGAATCAAACAGTTTCGCTGAACTGAATAAAAATCTCTTCTGCCTTCTGCTAACAAATTTCAGTCAGCAGATGCTTTAATTTCTTAAACATAGTGTCTTGCTCATCTTCTGAATGTTCCTGAATACATAACACCGTCATTTATGTTGTGAAAAGGCAACCTGGAAATAAAAATATTTTTTTAAACAGAAAAAAAGAAATTTATCACAATTCTATTAGTAAAACATTCATACAGCACTTTCTGTGATACACATAAAAAAATTATAAGTTGGTGCTGAGATGGTGAGAGATGAAAAAAAATGAGTACATTATTGATTTTTGTTTTATCTCAAAATCTTTTACAATTACAGGATTCCTATCACCACTTTCTTAATGAAGGGTAAATGACCGCATCAGCATTGCTATTGGGATTTTTTTGAGGGGGTTAGGTCTTTAAAAAAACAGTCAAATGAACTAACTGATAGATTTTTCTCGAGGTTGTAGTATGTTATTTATCTATTATATGCTGATCCTGAAAGTGGGTTTAGACAATACTATTGACCTCATATTAGCTATTCCATTTTCATCACCACTGGAAACTAACGGCTTAGATGATATCTACATCTCACCAGCCTCCACTGGCTCTCTGGTGGATTCTGAGAAATAAGTATTATGAAAAAAATCAATTTAGTAGAACTTTGTTTCATTTAATTTTTGGCACACCTCTCCAAGACAGTGTGAGAAGAGTTCTCCTAATGTTGGTAAGAAAACCTTTCAAAGATGGAATTATCCTTATTTTTTATTGCTAGAAAGACAAAAAGTTTGAAAAAAATTAGTAACTAAATATTTAGCAAAATGTTAGCTTAAAGGTTGTACCTGGTATTGTTTTTTATTTATTCCATAATATGCATTTTAATTATTTGGGGAATAATAAATACATATAACTTAAATAAATAAATCCATAGATTTGTCTTATGATGCAATGTTACCTGAGCGTGTATTCCCAGTAGGAACACACACACATCCACCCACCACAAATACACATGTGCACACAGCCAGCCATGCACATAACAGAGAGATATGCTCAGCACTCACACAAACAGGACCAGTGGCCTCATCCAGGTCCCCTCTCTGGCTGAGCAGGATGGAGGTCTGCTGGTGGGAATATACGTACAGGGTGTGTGCACCTAGCAGCTGAACTCAATAGAGCCAGCAGTGGCCCCTGGGTCCCAGTCCCCTCAGCTGCTGCCACTGGGACACCTTAGTCTGCAGGCCCACTCCAGCTGCTGCTCCAGACGTTCATCTACTCTCCAGCTGATCTCATCCTCAAAGCCCCACTGATCCTATGGTCCGTCTGACAGCAGGGACTACCCTAGTCCCTTCCATAGCCAGGGCATCCTGTGGTCTCACCCTTGGAAACATACACGCCTGCCTTGCTCCCAGACCACTTCACATACCTGCAGCAAATCCAGCTTGTCCAGGACCCTGCTAGTCCGCTCTTGCACATCCACTTGCACATCCTCACTCTCACCATGGGCACATGGGCCCCTGAGCCCTGGTCCCTTCCCAGCGGCTGGCACTTGCTTTCACTTGGGTTTCTCCAGATGTTGTACCCAGGCACATGAGCCCTTTGTGCAGGACATGAACAGGTAAGTCCACTGATCACCTACTTTTTATGCTCTGCCAGCTCAGTTACCACTTTATCGCTTTATTTTTCCAGGCTTCTTCATGCTTCAAACCCCGTTGATCTTTCCATTTCCCTATCTAGCACAGTGCTAAACCATAACGACTTACAAACAAGGCTCTTTTTCCAGCACCCATGGTTCCACTGGGTGGGACACCTCTGGGTTGCTCAGATGAAGACAACAATTTAGTGCAAAGCTCTGGTCCCTCTGTCATTGCACCATCACGACTAGGTGCCGCGGTTGCATGAGATGAGAGGATGCTGCTAGGATAGTGCATCTGGTAGTCAGCATTTTCCTAAGAGAATGAACACAGCCACTTGTAAACTGCATCTCTGAGACATTAAGTGTGATTAATATACTCTGACTATATTATGTTAGAAAAGTGAGGAATCTTCAAAGAAATAACTGTCTATCGGACATGGAGTCCATTAACATTCTTGTATTCTCCTGTTTCTTCAGAGTTGTTTTTATTTATCTGCAGATGCAATCCTTTCAAGAGAGGATTCTGTTTTTCTTAGAGATACCAAAAAGAAGTGTGTATTTTCACAAATTTCTGGGTAAGCCTTTAGCCACTGGTTCTGTTAAATTTAGTTTAAACCTAGATATTTAAACGCAACCTTGTTACCACCATTAGTGCCTGGCCACAAAAGCACAGTTAAACACTTGTGAAAATGAATGGGCAAATGAATATTAAAACTTGAAAGGCAATTATTACATGTCCTGAAGGAGTATGTCAAGAATAGTAATGAGTCCACTGATGCTTCCTTGTATTAATAGTCTCACAGCTTTTTCATGATACTTTAGAAATTAAATGTGTTGACACTTCAGCTTTTATTCAGCTAGTCATATTCTGTAAAAAAACCATTTTGATATCCAGCCAGACTGCCAAGCAATCCTTCATCGTAACTTCACTCATGAACAATTTATTATTTTACCTGTGGCAGTATTGTAAAATAACAAATTATTTTTAAAAGAGCCTTGATCTTTGTTAAGACCATCATAGCTCCTGTTATTAGCTTGTCAACTATAAATTGTGGCTGCTCAGTGTACGGCCATAGTTCTCAAGCTCACATTGACTCAACATCAATCAAATATAACTATGGTTTTGTTGTTATTTAGAAGAGTAATTTGCTTTCTCAGAAATTATAAAATTGGTTTCCATACAAAATATTTATGTCAGATAGACATAGAAAAGCAATGGAGGTTTTCCTCTGGGAAACATAATGATCAGATATCCATACTGATGTTTCATGAAGTCTGCTGATCTGTTCTGCTGATTAGCTTTAAGATGCACCTGAAGACCTTGACAGAAGCAAAGTGAAAAAGTCTTGATTCTTGTCCTTGGATGAAATCTCAGCTAAAGAGAGGTGTCAAGCATAGATTCCCTTTTTTGTTCTCAGTGTGTATTCCCATTGTTAGGGGAGCTGTTAGGAGGCAGAGGAAATGATATCACCAGTGAACTGCTTGTATGTAGTCCTATGTCTGAGGCTTGGACATTGCAGAAAAGGGCTGCAGACATTATCTGCGTGAACTGGAGGCATGAAAGGGAGCAACTTGTCTGAAACTTAGACTATGAATGATATTGTCAGAACTCAAATGTCAAATAATGAGCAATGGAAACAGATACAGAAAAAGGAAAAGAGTGGATGACTGAGAGCAAGTCTGCCAGTGCTTGCTAAAATTCATGAAAATGGGAATTTAAGAGAACTTCAGGCTTCCTAACTACTGTTTGGTGATCCTGTTGTACGAGTTAGCCAGTAAGAACATTATGAACTGTGTTTGGTCAGTAATCTGCCATTTTTTTGAAGGCATCTTATTGCTACTGCTTTCTATTCTTTTGCTGCTTTGAAATTTGACTATTGCATCAAGCTGATATAAGCAGTCATGGACTGAAACTGATAAGGAATAGAGCACTCAAATTAGTGAACTATCAAATTGTGGGAGGCAGGGAGCACCACGTCTTCTAAGGTCTGCACTGGTTGCTTAATTGTTTTCAGAAGCTGTTTAGGATGTTGTAAATCACGCAAGCCTACAAAATATTGTATTATCCAATTTCATATTACCACAGCTGCTGCTAGGAGAGATCTCAATGCTGATTTCTTTTCATTGTCCCTTCCCTTTCTCGTTTTCTTTTCCCTTCTCCCTGTGCACATACATGCAATCAGATGTGTCCTCTGTAACTGCTCTAGGACTGTAAATATTGCCTCTAGCCCCACCCAAGTCTGTAACTGCCTGATGACAATAATCTTCTTTTCCAGGTTGTAAAAGACATAATTTTGAGAGGGCAGAAAAAAGATCTTGGAAACTATATATCCCACAGGGATGAGAGGTTGGAAAGTAGTCTGTATCTTGCCTGTTTGCTGAGTTTCCAATGAAATTAAAGTTGATGTACTGTGTTATTAATAGTTAGGCTACTTAAAGCTTTGGATAAGTGTTTATTTTTATTTATGTTAAGTAGATATATCTTAAATTCTAGTTATAATAGTAATTTATAATGCCATTTATTCTTAAATGTTCACATTGAGCTCTAGACCCAGTGGGATGAATTCTAATACTTGAAGAATAAATAATGTTATATATAAGTTTCATAGCTTGTACTAAATTATAATGGACAGATGGGAAAAAAAAAAAAAGGAGTATTTTGTATTTGCATTTCCCTGATTGAATTTATTAGGCACAAGAGATAGGTGAGTTTTATTGCATATGAAACAAATGGCATATGCAGTGAAAATCATACACTGGTTTGCATTAATAAAATATATTTTTACAGACCATGAAAATATTTAATAGTGAATATGTTACGTTCAAAACCCAGATAACTATTATGATAATAATAACATAAGACATATACCCAAAAGGATGATGATGGCACCAGACAGAATTTTCATTCTCATTCCTTCTATGTTAACATGCCTTTACTTCTGCTTTATAGCACATATTTATAGCATACACTGTCATCTTATATTTTACAACAATATTGCATTAAATGAGCAATGAAAGTCACAAATAAAAAAAATTAAGCCTGGTTCTTTCATCTTAATTTACTTGCTATGCCAAGATTTTTGTAGAATAGAGATGGCAATTTTTACAGTGGACTACGTCTCGCCTAATATTAGTCTTTAAACATGCTCTAAGTAAAATTTCTGGGCTTCCTCTAGAGTTAATGGAAAGGGATGAACACACTCATCTGAGTCTTATCTTTTATATTTCTATATTGATATTTATATAATAGAAGGAATTTGATTCCAAAACGGGTATTAGAAAATCACGGACCTGGACTGAGACTAAACCTGACCTAAAATTAAGAAGTATTATACACGATCAAATATGCTGACCCAGCTCCTAAATTTCAAATGTGGTTATAAATTATGCAGCTATGCTCTGGTTTCTACTGTTTGGATATCATGAAAAATTCTTATGGAATGAAATATAATCATTTGAAATTACACCATTAGAACACCTGCCAAATATATCTCCAGCTACTGGCTTCTTTGTTATGAAAACATACATTTTACTACGTGTATTGCTGACTATACTTTAAAAGCAAAATATAATGGCTGAATTCTTATTTAAGCATAAAACTCATTTTGAACAGAGAAAGAGATGTGTATTTTGTAAGTAGAAATGTGCAAAACTCAAATTGTGGCATGGGAAAATCCTTTTTTCAATATAGCACATGCCTTTCAATGTCTTCAGGGGAAGTGAAATTCTTTTACTGACATCAAAAGAATGTAATTAGACACCTACGGTGGCTAAACAAAATAATAGCAAGTAGAGGCTTCTTCACATTACATGAGGTAACTATACTCTCACAAATGGTTTGGGCATTTCCTCTGACAGCTTATATATGAAATTTGATTTGGACTAATTAAAATCTGTGGTGAAAATAACATGTACATTTATTCCACATCAGAAAAATTAAAATAATTAACAATTGATCTCTAAGTGTGGCCTTGATACTTTCAGCAGCTTTCTAGTATAAAAGGTGTTGCCTGTCTACTAAGAAGTGTACTGTAATTGAAAGCACAAATAAAAACACAGAAGAGAACGTCATATGGCTAACCCCTACAAAAGCCTGCTAGACAAGAATCTTCAGTAGAGAATTCAAGTAGAAAATAAATTTAGGAAACAAAATTTGTTTATCTAAAATTTTAAGGCCTGAAATTTTGATTCCTCAGTTCCCACCTTTAGCTTATTTGATCTTCTAATAACCATCTTTTAATCTCTTTTAATTTCTAGTTTGTCTCTAAAAGTACCCTCATGCATAAATCCACTCTGTGAGTACCTAACCTGGAATGTGAGAGGCAGCAACTTCTCCTTACTACTCCCAAATATTTAAAGAGAAGGACTATGTGTAAGACAAATTATTTAGAAGCCTAGCTTTTAAGTAGCTGAAGTTACTTAAGACTGGCATTGCTTTAATATGATTTGAAAACATACATCTTGTCTACTACAATTACTTGACCAGCTAGCAACCACCACAGGTTAATAGTGCTGCCTCTTTTCCTGTATTAGCATGAACTCTTCATTGGAGAGGTAATAAAATGCCTTCTGATACATGGTTATTTTCCCAAATTTTCTGTGGGGGAGTTTTTTTCCCATTCTTTAAACTTCTGATGTTATTGCCTTTTTAAGTCTACAAGACACCAGAAGAATGTAAAACTTTCAGCATTTTCTGTTTCTGAAAATGGGCAGAAGATGTTTAGATTTTATTAAAATTATATATGGAGTAGTTGGATGCAAATTCTTTCTCCCTGTCTTCCTCTCCTCCCCTCCCAAGGCATCTACTGGTAGGTAAGTAGGGGATTTTCATTTGCCTGAGTTGAAGGTTTCTGATGATGTAAAAATTATTTTGTCATGCATTAAAAATCATTTTACCTAGTACTGTTTGAAGAGATTCAGAATTAAACCAATTCCTTGAAGTCTTTGAGAGCAATGCAGAGATGTAGATCTGAATCTACTCTATACTAAAGACAATACACTCCTTATTTCACACAAGCAAGAGTAGTGGTTTATGTTTTTTCATGAAGTGGAGGAAAATATATAAAAGGGCAGCTGAAAAGAAGATCCAGGTCATTAAATAGAAGGAGATAAAGTTAACCAAGATCCTTATGTCTATTTAGAAAGTGCTGAGGGTGTGCTTTTGTGCATGCTGTGAAAAAACCCATATTTTCTTGCATTTTTCTTATGTCACGTTGTAAAATTTCAGCTATAAGTTATACCATCATCCCCTTCATCATCCCAGGTACATAGAGAAAATGCATACTGACGGTAGAGTTTGAATAGTAAAGCCAAAGCCTGGAGAATTAATGACCACTATGGCAATGTATTACAGACAAAATCCCGCAAAATCGTAGGCCAAGTCCTGCCAAATACCTTCATCTCAGCTGTCAGACCATGTAACAGGAAAAGTTTTACGCTTCAGCTCTATGCAGCAAGTTCTGTCTGGATTATGCTAATATGGGAACATTTGCCTATCCCACTTTTAATACCAGCTCAAAAGGAGATTGCTAGTGCGATTGGTTTTACGGGACAGTCATAAGCCTAAAGGCATATTACTGAGGTTGTTTATGGCAAGGAGTCATGAATTCAGACATCAAAGCAAAGGAATTCTCATTAGCATGAATATTTAAAGAAGTCACTTTAAGATGTTAGCATTAACACCGCATTGAAAAGGTCAATATTATGGAAATAACTATCTTTAAGGTGTTAGCTTTCAATGTTATCAAAAGGTGTGCATGTTCAGACATTTTTTTGATCAATGAAAAAAAGACTGATTAGAAAGCCAAGCAAAAGTGACTGTTTGGAGAAGAGACAGTTGGGGGTTTTTTTGGTTTTAAATCATTAAATCCTGAAAAAAAATTCTTTAGTAGCACAAAAAACTTAGTCTGTACCATCTGGGACCTCATCATGTCAGCAGAAAACATTTGTGTGTAAAACACATAGTGCAAGGGAATATTGTATATTGAATATCAGCCAGCCTGTGCCATACAAGACATAGAAAATAGACTTCAGCCAAATTACATAAAGGTTAAAGCACTGTCCTAGGACTTGAAAACCAAGTACTGAGTGTCAACAGAGTACTGCTCACTCGGGTACTGTGTTACCCGAACTCCTCTGATGAGGTATTCGTACAACTGTTGAATGTTAATTTCTGACTCTATCACAGCTTGCTATTGGCAATGTACACAAATTTGAGTTTTTAAATGATTGTTTGACAAAACCCTACTGCACATGCAATGGTGATTTTATATTGTAGAGAATAGCCTATCTGCTATACAAAACAAAGAACAAGGGAAAGGTTGGTAGAGGCATTCACATGTTTAATGATCTTGTGCTGTTTCAGGTAATCTACTCAGAATGACAAGAACTGGTGGTCTCATGTGGCTGATTCTACAACACTCTAGAATTTCTAAGTATTTTTCTTTCTAAAAATTGAAACCTGGGGCGTGGTCATAACCAACCCAATGGAATGCTAGCATAATCCTCATTCTGACAGGTAGAGGGAATTGCAAACAAAATTAAAAATAAGTTCTGGCACAGTTGTAACTCATCTTATTGCAGAATTGGAATTGTTCAGGCTGGATGGGACTGCTGGAGGTTCACCCTCCTGTTTAAAGCAGGATCAACTCTGTGATCAGACTGGGCTGCTCATATCTTCAAAGATGCAAAAGTGGCATCTCAATTTTCCCTTGTTTTTCTGTCATGCACATCAGTAGAGAGTCTGGCTTCATCTTGTTGATAACCTCCCCTTAGGTACTGGAAAGCTGCTATTAAGTCCCCACAAAGCCTTCTTGTCTTCATGCCAGGCAAGCCCTTCTTTCAGCCTCTTCCCTCATCTGTCATTATGCTCCAGTAAATCACATTTATAATGTGCATATAGAATAGAAGAATAAAAGTAAAATATATATGTAATGATTTAAAGAAGTCCTATCATAAAGGCAAAAAACCACTTATAGCTAAATCAGATAGTAGTAAGAACTTAGCACGAATGACATTTGGATACTACTTAAAAGCGTTTTACTAGGTGCTGTCAAGCTTGCCATCAGTCCATTAGGAAGATGATGCTTATCAAAACCAAAGAAATGGAACTAAACAAAAGGCCTCAGCATTTAAAGAGGAAATGAAGAAATTAACAAAAATGCTTATAAGAAGTGGAAGATGGGAGAAGCTAATGCTACTGAACATCAAACAAACTAAGAAGTATGGGAAACTATTGACAAAAATAACAGGTACAAAAAGAAGGTTTTGGTAGAAAGTATAAAGGTAAGTAATTATCTAATGTACAATTAGAAATAAAGGATTTGTAATAAGTTATCACTCATTTTCTTAATAAAGAGGCACAGGAAAAAATTTGCTAATAAAACATTCAAGGGATCTCTGTGAACAATAACTGTTGAATAACTAAGCAAAATGATCTGCATATTTACTGGCACGCCCATCCAACTTTGATTAAAGGCAAAATATAAAGTACCTAATCCTAGACATTATTAGCAAAACACTTGAAGGGGGTAATGTAATAAATACCAGTCAGAAATGATTAATAAATATGACAGTCATCTATTTACACTGATACTTCTCCTTATGAGCTAAAAGCATGGTTTGTAAAGGAGATGATGCATTTTTTGTAGAGACTTATGATTAACTGTGGCATTGCATTTTCATTAGGTGGATTATTGTGAGAGCAATACCAAGAGTTCAGTGGCTTACAAATTACAGACCTGCAACTGCTGGCATTTCTAATGAGACCTTACCTGAGCTTATTCTTAGTTCAACACTTTCAACATATTTTATCAATTATATGGTGTGAAATTACCACTGACAAAGCTGTAACCATGACAATGGTAAACATTTAGGAAGACAAATCAATGCTATATAAGAATTTAAATAATTTAACAACCTGGATGCCATAAAATATTTGTGTGAAGTACAACCAAGTATGAGGTTGTGCTTCTGGATGAAAAAGACCACGTGCTAAGAGGTATAAGAGGAGAATATTGTCACCCATTACAGAGGCTTAAACTGATTCTGTGTCACAGTGAAAGCACATACTCAGAGTACTGAGAAGAGATCAGGCAGCTGCTGGATACAAAAATAATGAAATTTCTTGCCCAGAGAAGCAAGATTATTTTATATCACACCCTTTGGCATTGTTTTACTGGAATACTGCAGCAAATTAGGGAATTAATAGTTCAAAGAGGAAGTTGAAAACTCAAAATTTGAGAAAAAACCATGACAATTCTAAACTAATGCAGGTTTTATCTCCTGTTAAATAAGACAGAAAGATGATGTGACAGTATAGTCTTTCCTGAAGATAACCTCTTCATGATAAATAATGAATCTGCTCATGCTCTTCTTTCCAAAAGTCAAAGCAATATTTAAAAGCAAGAATGGAATAAAATAATACAAAAATGTCAGTACTGAAAATAATTTGCCAATGGAAAAATTTACAAAAATATTTTGTGGGTCTTTTCTTCACTTGAAACTTTTAAATTGAGGTTGCATATGATAGAAAGAGAGAGACTGTAGCTCATCTCTAGATTTTTGACTGGATGCAGTAACCGATTTAGGTAATCCTCACAATTTGTCACATGGGACATGTTAAAGATAAGCAAAAAAGTCTTTCATAGCCTCAGAATCAATTTAATATGGTGATTCAAGGTGACAGGTCCATATGATCTATTCATTAAGAGGAAGATGTCTATCTGAGTTGTTTGTGGAAGAAGTGCTCTTTACTGTTCCATCACCAATTAAAGTAGCTTTCTATCATGTTTTGATACCGGTTGCTAAATGCTAGAATAAGCTTATCAAATAGCAAAGCTGTGAGTCCTGTGCCTGTTGCCTGTCAAGAAATTCAGGGTGTGCCTTCTCTGTTACTGATAGTACTTGCTTTATTAAGCAGGCTGATGTATGAATAGCTGACGGGGTTTTCTGGAGGTTGGATTTGGCACACAATGACTCAGCTGCACAGAACATAGTCTTGTGGACAAGTTAAGAGCTATGATTTTGCTGAATGATTGAAAGAACAAATAACATAGATTTTGAAGCTTCCTCTAAGATTTTTTGGTTAAATGAAGCATGAGAATATTTGTGTTTTCTAGCTTGTTTGATTTTGAAAGTTTACATCATCTTTTCTTATAATAATTCCTTGCAACTGAAATTTCCTATTCACTAAGGGATAATTAATTTTATTTTGTAAAGTGAATTCCTTAAAGTATTTGCTTTGAAGGTGGCTTTTGCTTACCATTGTTTTGTAATGAGGTTAAGCTTGTCTTCAAATCAGATGGTGAGTTAAAAGCATAAAAGCAGTACTTTGTATTTTTAGTATAAGTGAATGTAAAAACATGTGTGAATGAAATATGAGAGGGGAATAGCAGATAAGGTTGAGAGTCCAAAGAACACTTCTCACAGTGATAAAGTGGAATTTTACTAATTACTTTTTCCAGCAACTTAAATAAGCTAAAAAGGTAAGAGGGAACACTGCTGAAGACCAGTTATAGTGACCAGTACACTTCATAGACCAAAATGTCTGTTACAATGTGGAATCTTTAAAATAAAAAACCATATTTTTCTGTAAATAATATGCTTGTTCAAAATGAATTTGTTTAAGAAGTCTTAAATATTAATCGTTGGTTATAACAAAATAATACCTTGCTGTGCTACAAAAATTTTTTCTTCTTACTGAACGAGGTCAGAATTGTGCTCAAATTTTCTAAGGCAACTTGTATTACATTAAATATGGTGAATCAGCAGTATTGGAAAACAGCTAACAAATATACTTCAGAGCCTTAAACCATTTTGCTTTTTCTTAGAGTTTCTTAGTGTATGTCTTACCCTACTCTGTAAAAATTAAGCTCCTATGTATTGAGTGTGCGTGGCCAGGTTTTTGTACTGGCAGGATACAGGAGTGGCTTCTGTGAGAATCTGGTGGAAGCTTCCACCATGTCCAGCAGAGACAATGACAGACAGCTCCGGCATGGACCCAAGGACAAGGACATCAGCAATAGAGGTAGCATCTCTGGGAAAACGGGTTTACAAAGGGGTAAAACTTCTGGGAAACAGCAACTGGAGAGAGGAGTGAGAATATGTGAGAGAAAGAACCCTGCAGACACCAAGGTCGGGGGAGAAGGAGGGGTAGGTCCTCCTGCACTACTTAGGGTAGAAGGAGGTATTGCAAACTGGCAGTAAGGGTAAGCCCAGGAAAAAGGGAGGGGTGAGGAGAGAGTGTTTTAAGATTTGTATTTATTTCTCATTACCCTATTCTGAGTCTCTTGGTAAAAAATTAAGTTGATTTCCCCAAATCAAGCCTGTTTTGCCCATGACAGCAATGGGTGAGTAATCTCTCCCTGTTCTTATCTGAAGCCAGGAGCCTGTGGTTGTGATTTCTTTCCCCTACCCCACTGAGGAGGGGAGGGATAGAGAGGTTTTGGCGGGCACCTGGTGCCCAGCTGGGGTCAACCCTGCACGGTTTGCTGAGGAATCATGCATGATTATATACTATTGTCAGTGAGCTGAAGTATGAGAGAATTTGATTATAGAAAACTGAAACAAAATTGAGGGCATCAAGAGAACTGATAGTTAAAAGCGGAAAGCATTTTAGGGCATAAGGATTAGTATTAGATGAGTAATATTGCTAAATGCAAGCAAGGTTAGTGAAATATATGTTATCTTGAAAATTGTTTGATATGTATATATGATTAAGTGCTCCTAGGTGAATGTCCTGCTAAATCTGGGAATAGCAATTAATATTTTTGACCTGACACATGACCCTTGAAAAAGCTGTTGCACAATGGATATATATATATTTATTTGCTGCTTTGTGTCTGACATGTGAACTGAATGTACAACGATAAGAATTGCTGGCATTTGACTGTATGCTTAATGTATGGATAACAGCCAGTTAAGAAGGGCATGCTAAAAGTGTGAAAGAAGGCAGTAACCACTGGAAGACTTATAATGGGACTAAAAAAGTATTTGCCTGAGGAAACAGGATGTTTTAATCTTTGCATCCCAGCCACCTTATTTTGCGCTTTGATAAACAATAGTAGTGTTATGCTTGCTACCTCTGGCACACTCTATTTAAGAACTTCAGTCTGATCACAAGGCAAGCATTAGCCACTGAAGCACAATTACAAGCAGGTTTGCTGGATGTAAATTACTAATTGTCCCTTGTGATGCCTGAAAGACAGTGGAGTTCCTTGAGTGCTCTGATTGGTGAGTGTACACCTGCTGCATATAAATAAAAGTACCTGCCCTTTTCTGAGACTTCTCGACAGTTAAGTCTCTCGTTCTCATGAAAGTGCTCTATTAAAAGAGTATTTTAAAATTTCCTGTTGTCCTAGTTGCCTGAAACGCATTCAATGTTGATCTGAATTGCATGGATGTTTATTGATGTGCATGTGATGATTTTGAAATGGTTTAAAACTTACTTCTTAATTTCAACGCAAAACAATCAATGCACTTCAAGCTGATGTGTTTAAATTCATTCCAGATATTCCTTCTATGTGTCATACTGTTTGCACATTGGAGTTGGATAAGGAGTATTTCTGTGTTTATTTTCTAAAATGAGAGTAGTTCTTTTGTAGATAGTGTACAAACACTTCTCTTGAAGATAAGTTTCTCCAAGATTATAAATGTTTATTTTCTAGCCTAACTTCCTCCCTACCAAATTTGTTCCAAATCAAAATGACTATCAAATATAAGATTTTTTTAAGGCAGTATAATTTACTTAAGCTGAGTTGGTGAAGGTGCCTGTGACCAATTAAAAATTCTTTTCCTGTGAACTGCTACCTACATAGTGTATGACTTCACAACAGGTATTTTCTTTGTAATTGCTCTTATTAGAATGGTATTCAGTGTAGCAAACATATATCTGACATATTGCTTGTTGCCGAGGAATTTTCTTATTCTTTACCAAAAATGAAGGAAAGCATTGGCATTTTGTTATCAAATCACTTCCTCCATTTTTCAGTTCTTAGGATATTCACAGCTCAGGAAACCTCTGATGCGTGCAATCCAATTCATCAAATTCACTACACAGGTTCCCAAAAGAATCATTTATAAGCCTGTTTAGATTAGCTTTTCATGATTTTGTTTCTAAATTCCTATGCACTTGAAAAATAATAGTAATCCAAACAGTTGTAAATCTTCTAGTCAACTATAACCAAAACTAAGAACCTTACAAGTAATTCAGCTTAATAAAGTATTCTGGAAATATGCTGTTCTTTTTAGGAGAGCATCACGGCTGCATCTGATATATATTCTTATTAAACCATACTTTTTTCTCTAACTGAAGTAATATGTCACAGTTGCTAAAATGACTATAAACAGCATCTGAAGAACTAAGCATATTAGGTAAGTTACCATGTTGTATATTTTTGACTCAACAAGCAAGGTTTATCTAAATTAATATCTTCACTCAGTTGTTTATAACTTATCAGTTGTGGTCTTTTGCAAGCTGTCTGTTTGTACTGTGTTTGCATGTAGAGAAATTTTGTTGCATCATATAAATTCTGAAAATTCATTAAGCAGTGACAAGCCGTTCATTTAAGTGTTTGCATACAAAATAGGAACATAAGTACCATCCTCTTGTAGGTATGCATTTTCATGAACTTTTAAATTCAATTTTGTATTGATATGTATGTGAACCAGTGCAATGCATACGTAGTAGTGTCTAGAAACTACCTATTTGCGTATATTGCCACTGTACCTATTTAATTGCTACAAATGCTGCCCATCTGTGAGACTTTGGTTTCACTAGTTAAGTTCTGAAAAAGAAATCTTAATTAACTTCCAAAAGAAATGAGAAAAACTAAAATCACAGAACTTCATTTCACCATCTGAAACCTAGACCCTAAAATGGGTTAATATGGCTTCTTCCCCATTTTCTTACTTCTTCACTTTCTGCATTCTGATTTCATGCACCCATGCCATGAGTATTTATTTCAATGAGATTTTCACACTGGAATGTCCTTTAGCAACTCTGTCTTGAGCCCTAATGATCAAAATCATTGTACCCAGAAGACAACATACAACATGGGCTGGGTTGACCTTGGCTGGCTTCCAGACACCCACCCAATCACTATGTCACTCAGCATACTCAACAGGATGAGGGAGCAAATAAGATAGAAAAGCTTGTAGGTGAAGATAAAGATAGGAAGATCACTTGCCAATTATCATCCTGGGCTTAAAAGACTCAGGGAAAATTAATTTTTTGCCAATTAAAATTGCAGTAGGAAGGTGAGATACAAAGACAAAAACTAGACCACCCTGCTCTTTTGTCTCTTTTATACTTTATACACACTGAGCAGCACAAGGGGATGGGCAATGGGGGCTGCTGTCAGCCCACAACAGTTCCTCTCTGCAGCTCCCTCCTCCTCACGCTTCTTCCCTTCTGCAGCGTGACTCCTCTGCAGGCTGCAGTCCTTTGGGATAAACCTTCTACAGTGTGGGCTCCTCTCTGCAGTGTTCCTTCAGGGCAAATTCACCTGCTCTGATGTGGGGTCCTCAACAGGCTGCAGGGAAATACCTGTTCCACCATGGCCCTCTCAACTGGCAACATGCAAATCTGCTCCAGCACCTGGGGCACCTCCTCCCACTCCATCTTCTCAGACCTTGGCATCTGCAGGATTGCTTTTCACACGTGTATTTCCTCAGTCCTCACCGCCTGTGGGGTGTTTTGTTCTTTCTCAAACGTGTTTTCTCAGAAGTGCCACCAGCTTAGCTGACAGGAACAGCTGTGCCCTGGGGAGGGTCCATGTTGGACCTGGCTGGACCCAGCTGTGTCTGGCACGGGGAAGCCCCCAGTTTTTCGCACAGAGGTCACCTGCTGCATCTCCCTCATGGCCAACACCTTCACATCTACATCCAATGCAAACAGTACACTACAAATATCTAATGAGCACAAATCATAAATAGGGTCACTCGGCAACTTTAAAAAAATTGTATGTGTTCAATCAGAACTATCACTCTAATATTTAATCTTTTATTTCTCTTGCAATATAATCTGCACTATATTTTCATCGATTTTAATTATGTTAAATGTTATTGAAATAAGGTTTCATTTAGTGATGATAATAATGCAAATGGATTTGTGTTCTCTATGGGAAATATTAAATTGCCTCAGTTAAATGTGTCTGGGATAACTTCACATGGCATCCCAAAGGAGCCAGAAGCAATGTAAGACGTGATGGCTAGACACTCGATGAGGTTGACTTAATCTGTTTTCACCGAGACTATTATTAATTAAATGTTACTAATATTTTTGCAAATTACAGAAATGACCTTAGGAAATTTCCATTAATCCCTGCAGACACCATGACCTCAGTAACAACGGTTCTGTTTTTCCATTTTAAGAAAAAGAAATGGAGGACAGAATGGGAAAAGTATTAGCCATTTCACCTTACAAATAATTTCTATATTCATATCCAGAGTCAACCTTTCCATTTTTGTTTGCATGTATATGTCTCATTTAAATGATTCTTTTTCCATCTGATCGGAGTAATGGCTGCATGAAAAGGTGTGGTTTGTTCTCATTGCTTCTTAGTGGCATATGTAGTTCACAGGGGCTGGGGTTTTTGTAGTGTTATTAGATCTTAGTTTCTGGAAAAAAAGTAGCTGTCTGACTGTGCTTATAAATACAAAATATATCATAAAATAATTCTCTTTGTCTTTCTTATTAGAAATACCTTCCAGAACAATTATTGATTTATTTATTCATTAAATATTTTAAATATATGTTTCTCTCTTTTTTTAGTAGCTAGCTTTTGGGCTAATTTGGGTTCTTAAGGTACTGAAGAGTGTACTACAGGGCCAAAGTTGACACTACCTGCTTTTTATCTTCTTACCTGAAGAAACTCAGAAGTGGCAGTTTTTGCTATAGAGCAGTATGAACTATTTAATTGACACAGACACTGATACAGAAGTATAAAATATCAATGTAACTGCTATATGACTTCTCAGCACAAATTTGAAACAATTCCCCGAAATTAGAGTTGTTTTCAGTTTATATATATGAGTGCAAACATTCCAAAACTTCTGAGGAGAAGACACATATCACCATACACCAAACATGGCTTAGGCTCATATATAAGTGGGGTCCCCGAAAGATGTTCCAAAGAATAAAGAGATAAAACCATTTGAAGCTGTCATTTCATTCTAGGGAGACTTTGGCTAGAAAAAGGCACTGGGTCTTGGATTTTCAAGGCTAAAGGGTGTATATAAATTAGAAGTTTCTAAGAATGCTCACACAAAATAATCAAAGGATGAGAAAATATTCAGTATGTGGAAATCCAACCTCTATATAGTTGCTTAGCTACAAATAAGGTTCCATCACAAATTCAACAGCAGAGGTTTTCAGTTTATTAAGCAAAGTTAGAACACTGACTATAGGTTGACACCAGGAGGAGAGATTCTAGAAATATCATATGTACTTTTTGCCACCACTGTAGTCAATTGAAGAAACTTCTTCATCACTGATACTTTTAATTATAATATAATTTAATATAAAACTTTTAAAAAATCATCTTTTTCCTAAATTCACACAATTCAGTTCAGCACTAAATTACTCTGAAGTGTCATATGGCCATGCCATACAAGTTAGACCAAACACTTTTTCTGATTTCACAGTCAATAGAGCTATAAAGGTCACCTTAGAAATTATGTAATTTCAAACAAGATTCTTCGGAAAATCAGGTGATAATGTACTTTGTGGACACAGGATAGCACAGCTAGTTTAGTATTTGTAGATAACTTTTTTCTGTTAAATAGGTAACACTGATAATAATGGGAACTCAGATTTATTCAGAGAAATATACTGTATTTTTATTATCAGGCAGAAATAATTATAAATTAGAAAATATATAATGAAACATTTGTTTTATTAAAGGTAATAAGCATTTATTTACAAAGGTGGCAGAAACCTTACTCTGCTCTTCCTGAGAATTCTGTAGCTTACATGGGTTACAAAAAATAATGGCAAACATTGAGGTCCTCTGAGGTGTGGAGATAAGCCATTCAACAGTATATCACAATAAAAGTGTCAATTGTTATCTGCTTCCTGGTTTTATCTTTGTGAAGACAATAATATAAGACTGTATGACTTTATTGCAAAGGTATTCAAAGCATTTCTGTCCAGAAGCAGATAAAACAACCTTGTGTATGCATAGAGGTAATAGAGATAATTAAGATAAGCTTTATTTTTTTCAGACATATTGGTCATGTTATGATGAGAAGCCTACTTGAAAATTGAGAAGAATTAGATCATGCTTTGCTTGAAAATAAATATAATGAACTTCACACACCAAAGGATGGGTAGGTCTTGGGTACTTACAATGAGAAAAAACCAAATCATTGAAATAAAGCTGAAAGGGAGAAATTATTTCTGAGGGAAAATTGTAGCAAGTGTAAACATATTAGTATCCAGACTTGTTTAATTCACCATTCTTATGCAGAGCAGGTATATAGTTTCCAGAAACTAGTGGAATCACCTTTTTTAATTATTGACTAATTGTTTTTTTGTGCTTTATTGGAGCAAAAATATATGAATGTAACCTGATATTTGGATTGCTGTATACTCCCACTAATGATTTTTATGTATTTAGTGGAAAAATAGGTAACTCTTCCCATATTCTTCTCATTTTTATGAAAATACCTGTGTATTTTTGTTAAAATGAAGGATATATAGATATCTGGCAATTCTTGTTATTTCTGTCACTTCCTAATTTTTCTGAATCAAGACACAAACCAACAATTTGCTTTTATCATTCACCTATTGTGCCAAATTTCCATTTATTTTCTTTATTGGTAGCTGTGAATAGTAAAATGATGAAAAATCAGACAAGTGAAAAGACCAACACTTTAAAGACAAACTTGTATCTAAAGCTGCAGCTAGGTCAATAGCAACATGGTTCACAGGGATCTTCACAAGGATTATTATACCCGAAGGCTAAGTCTTAGAGTGGCCTTTCCTAACTAATAGGTCAGATAACCCAAGTTTATCAGTGAGAGCTATAACCACCCAGTTCCCAGAAGTTCTGGTATGCAGAACCACAGCATCCACAAAGAGCTGATTTAAAGTATGTTTGTGTAAATAGATGTTCCTGGACTCAGAACACCCAAGCTAATATCTCCAGAAAGGAGGCCATGCATTAGCACAAATTATATCTCATTAAATAAATTATTATAGCTGTGCTTCTCTCCAAAGTAAAATTTCTGACTGGCTCTGCTGTATTCAGTCTCAGCATCCATATGTAAAGCACACTGTGGGTGAACCCCACTGAAATTGTTTTCCCTCTAATAAGAATAATCTTCTTAAGAAGCATCTGAAATGTTTGTTAGACAGAATTATTAGTTATCTAAATATTTTTATCAGATCAGTGTATTAAGTTATTTTTATGACTGGAACACATGCTGAAGAGATGCAGCTGGGGAAATGGGCAGGGGCTGTCTTTATGCAACCACAGTCTATCAGAGGTGAGATTTTATACTGCACAGCTAGTAAGGGTCTGACAAGAACAAAAGTAGAAACTAAAATGCTGACAGCTTTTAGTCTTCTTCCTTCTCCCTGTCACCAGAAAATCCTTATGTGCTGTCACATTATCTGGAAGCTGTCCCCACTCTATTAGCTGTGCCTCTCTGGTCCAGCTAAAGTTACCCATCTTCTTTGTCTAAAAGTTTCAAAGCTTTTATTTCCACCTCAATATTTTGCCTGAAGGTAACGCATTAGATTTGCAGCATGCTGAGGTTTCCCTCATGTTCCAGTATGGTTGTTGCCTTTCTTCGCAGCAGCAGCCCGTGTTTATAACTGAGCAGCTCAGTTTGTTTGCCCAACTCTCTTTGCATTCCTGGGACTTACAACTCACTGCAGTATTAGTTCTTGTTGCCAGGGCACTTTGTATAACACTTGACTCTATTTTAATATACACCTATTTTTGGAGCAGTGCAACGAACAGAGCTTCGCCTCAGTCGTTTATTTTGCTCAGACATTTATTTGGAAGATATTAGTTCTGTTAGGGTATCCACAGATGACAGATTTCTCCATTCATTGGTAGTAGACCAAATATGGCCAAGACCAGATGCTCATGGCTTAAATGTGAGCACAGAAAGCCTTATACTCTGTGTGTTAGATTAGTCCCAGATAATCTGCACTGATAATACGTGTTCTCCGTTTCCTTCTTTAACACTATGTTCAGTTGCTTGTCTGTGAGAACAAATTGGCTGTAAGCTACTACTAGCGAGTAGAGTACTCTGGTGCCACACAGTACCAGCTCTGATATAATAAGCCTAATTAGCTAATATTCACCAGTATAAAATGGTATTGCTCTGAAGGGATAACACAAAGCTTCTAAGTCTGTACTGTGCATTTGTATAACCAGTATAGTAATGTTTGCCTTTGGCTGAACTGTCTGATCTCTTCTGCACATGCTATGCAGTCTCAACTGAGGCTGCCCCAGGCTCTTTTGAGCAGAAAGTAATGAAATCTCTGGCTTCTTTAGCATGTATTACATTGGCTGACAAATACAGTCTCTGCATGCAGGCAGCCTGGGCTGGAGGCTGAGGTTGTCTTTCCAAGCTGTGTGGTTTAAGTCTGAGACAGACATTCCCATCAGGGGAAAAAGCAACCAAACACCATCACCAGTTAAACAAACTTTTCTTCTGTATTCTCCTAGGAGTGTTTTGGGTTGCCAGTATTTAAACAAGGTTTGGCTTTAAATATCAACTGAAGTGAAGTACCTGACTGCAGAAAGCAAAGCAGTCCATAAAAATGGGAATTGTGTGTCTTAAATGCACTGAGTGACAGCACAACAGTTGCACAAAGTGAATGATACCTTTGTGGAAAGACTAATTAATGTTCATTAAAAAACAATGTAAAATTACACGTGAGTGAGGCAGTATTGGGAAGTTAATCTGTATTTTCACACTATTATACAATGCCCAGATATGCTTCTTCAGATTTTATACAAATAGCACAGCAAAACTTTTCGGGCATTCACCGTTCTCAAATTTACCTTAATCACACAGTCAGTAATTCCTTCTTCGCTTTCATTCTCCTAATTTTCCATGTCTAGTATTTTCTCCCTATTATCTCAGAGACAAACTAATATGGTAAAATACTTAGCTAAAAATTAAATATTTTTTCTTATCAAGAGCAGTCATTTACTACACAGTTATATCCATCTTTTTCTGTTGTTCAGTCCTTGACTCTGGTAGACTTAATTCAGGGCATTTCTGCAGCTGCACAGATTGACTGGTATTAAAAGGAAATGCAAAAATTAATACATAAGGAACCTCTGAGGCCAGTTTTCCCTAGGAGATCAAGGGAGGTATGGGGATGGAAAAGGGTTTGGTTCATCCTTAAGGGATGTATTCTTCTGTGTTTTTCTGTACATCAGTCTATCTTATATTATCTAACTGGAAAAATAATTTTCAGGTGTAAGTAATAACTTCTGGTGTCCATATAATAGATGTGAATGAGAACATAATATCTGAACAGTAGCTCAGGAAGGCATTATCCTCAAAAAGTGATAGAACCAAAACTATTTCTAGGCACATGAACATGGTCAATATCATCAAACTATTCCTCCAACAGCTATGCAAAGAGGAGAGTATTTTCTCTCCTTAAACCCACTGTTCCGTCTTGCACAATGATGCTGGGAACATTCACTATTCCTCCTTTTCAACAAGTGCATCTAATAATGGACTTCCCCATAGAGGTGCTGAAAGGCATTCCTGAACCTAGAGAAGGAATATGCTGCATTGCACAGCTATTTTCTTAAATGAAACATAATTGTTAGCACTAAGCCTTCCAACAGTTTTGGTATGTATATTGTCACTACATCTTTCTCTAGGGAGAGATGGGAAGATGTGCAATACCACAAAAACAATAACCATGAAAACAAAAAATACAGTTAACCAATACAACTTTCAAATAGATTTATTTTCATCTAAACATATTTTATTTGCATATCTGAGACAATTATACTAAATTTAGACCAAACAGTGGCATTCTACTATTATGCTCAATACTCCAACAAAGGTTTTGGCAGCAGATAACTCAAGCTTTATCCATCTTTGCATGTGGTAATACACCCAAAGCATGTCATTTGTCAGCATAATGACAATTGCTGTATTCCCTGAATGCCTAGAGGAAAAGGTTTAACTGCAACATTGTTTCTGGCTAAGGGGCAGTCATCTAAAAAGCTTGAAATTTAAGCCTCTTGTTAGTTTCACAATATCTGGGAGATCTGGTACAGTATGTTCCTGCAAAAGCCCTGGTTAAATCTGTGGCCAGTTTCTCCCAGGCTATGATCACGACAGAGAGCATGCATGAGTTGTTTTATTTAGGTTCTACAGCCAGGTATCAAAGAACTGAGGTAACCTGACAACTGATTATTTTAAGAAAATAGATTTAAAATTAGAAGTGTGAAATCAGCTGGGCTCTGCAAACTCTCAGGACTTCAGTCCTTTCTTAATACTGCAGCTTTGGAGACCAGCTGGACAGAAGAGTATACTGTGATATGTACAAAGGAACAGACTCCTACAGTGTGCTTTCCTCTTTTCTAATGTATTCCAAGAGTTATTGGTATAGAAGGTCCATAAACCTCTGACAGAGGTACGATTAAGAAGTAAAATGCAACGTGCAATGAGCTACCTAGTCTTGGTGGAGCAATTTGAAACCCAAAGTAGGTCACAAGTCAATTCATTTTGTAGACTTGACCTTGTACTCAGTGGATATTTAATCCCATCACAAAACCACTGGATAATGTTATAAATACCAATTTTGAAACAGCCCTTTTGGGACAATATCTTTATCTTGGCAACTGGTGTCTGCTGAAAAGATACCAAGAGTTAGGATAAAAACTTTACTAAAATACTATTCTTCTACATCATGTGCACTTGTATATTGTTAGGCCTACAGCTGGATATTTCAACTGTATTAATTTCTTAGATATCTGAAAACTTACACAGAAAATGTGACTAGAAATACGATCATAGCATGAAAACTATACCTTTCAACTCTACATCTCCTTCTCAGTTTAAGCAGTCATTGTTATATTTTTTTGTTTCTTCTACCTTTTTTTCTTCTTTTCCCTCCTCTGTTATAATCACTGCACTGTGCTGCTACTCAGGTTTAGCAACAGCCAGTGAATAGCCCTTCTGTGTGAATAGTGTTAGAAAGGAGTCCACTATGAAGACTTCACACCAAATGGAAGAAGTATGTGTAGTGAAGGACAGAATCTGTCCATCAAACTTTGTATTTATGATCAAATATAATCAAATATGATCAAATCAAGAATATTGAGATCTGGGGTTATTCTAATGACTAACGTGTTCCTTTTCCTTAACTTGTGTTGTTCTTACTGAGAAGAAAAAAAAAACAACCAAAACCAAACAAACCCCCATAAGCTTTGAGCTGAATTAACTGTAACTGAAATTCTTGGCAGCTTTAAAGACAAACAGAGTCAGATAGGCGGTGCTTTGTACCAACAAAGCATTCCATATTGAACTTCTTTGTTTTCTTTTACAGGTATTTGCTTTTGTTTCTATTTTTAAAAATAAAATTTTGGAGGATGGCATGTTTGACAATTTGATGTCAATGTTTGACATTGGGGTGTGGTCTTTTATTTTTTCCTCTAGAAATGAATGTAGACTGGAAATAAAATGTGAGTTTAATGCAATCCCTAGAAAGGTCAACCCCCAAATTTTAAAGCTCTTCAAAGTTGTTCTTTCAACAAGACAGTGCACATGAGATGCCTGGAGTAAGAAACAAATTAGTTAAATTTTTCGAATTCTCCATGGAAACTATGGAACGGATTTTACTTTACGTTACTGAAGACCAAGGAATGCCTCAATGCTAGTGACTGCTGAGAAGCAACCTGGGCCTGTGGCAGGGTCAGCCACAGCCTTTTGACTATTGTGGCAACTTAGAAGCATATGGACCATAAGGACCCATTTCAGCACTTCTCTGTGGGGACTAGGGACCCCAGTAATCTTGATCTCCCAAAAGCTGAATAAGTTTCACCAAGAATCCAAACAGAGGAGGAAAGGAGACCCACACATACCAGGAACTTCTGTGAGAAGGAAAGAAGTTATGAGGAAGGTAGGTTAAAAAAAAAAGTTAGATAAGTTTAAGCATTTGACTATTCAAAGCAGTTGGGTACTTTCCATCAGATGCAGGAAATCAAGTAATGCATTTTAATGAAGAAAAAAGTGCCTTCAGTAGATAATATTGCTCGTGTATTAATAATATACTTTATGCTTTAGCTTTAGGCCTATAAATATTTTGCTTGACTACTGTTACTGTTAGTTTCCACTTTCCCCATCATCTATTTTCTCCATCTATTTGTTTTAATAAAAATTGAATAACAATTGTAATTCAGCAAGCGATTTATCTTTGATAATTTAGATATCTAAAAGTTAAGAATAAAATTAGACTTACATAGTTGTTCAGGCTTTCCCTGTAACTGGCAGACATAAATGAACACCTTCAAATAATGACTCAACCCCTTCATAATATATGTACCAGACAGCTGGAATTAATTAAACCTATTTTTCTCTTGCTCTCTCTCGTCACTGCAGAGGGAGTATGGCTAATGACTGTACACCTCTTGTCCATCTTTCAGAGAGTGGAAACTAGGTAAAGCTAATTCTAATTCTTCTTCATGACTTGAGTGATTCCCCCATACAGTGCAGTCCTGAGCTGGTTGATGTCTCCAGTAGTTATTACAGCCTAAATAAAAGTAATATATTTAGCAATATTTGAACTGGAGTAGAGTGAGAAATGTCTCTATTTTGTCTGCTGCTGTGTAAGTATTTCACATCAGACCCTACATTAATGCAGAGACAACTAATAAAATAATAACTCTGATCCCAATGTGTTAAATTATGTTTAATTCCCTTCCCCCTCAAGAAGGAAATGTGATCCTAAACTGTGCAATTTTTTATATTTTTACCTACCATTTTTAATGGAAATATCTTTTATGGTGCAATTTAGAATTAAATATTGAAATGGAAGTCATTACTTAATGTAGCCAAACATTTTTGCAGTTAAACTCTATTTTGTCCTTAAGAGAGGCTCTAGTGCCTGTTCTTAAGACAAAAATGTGTATTGTGACAAAGCATCTGCAGAACAGAGCTGTGGAAAGATGCACTAGATTGCAAAAATACTTATTCACTAGGTAAATGAGCTGGAAAACGGGTTTTGAATCCCTTGTCTTGGTAAAGAGCAGACAAAAATCTGTTATCACAACACTGTCGGCACTTACTGCCTTTTTCTTCAAGGGTCATTAAATGTTTCAGATAATAAGTGACCTACTTCACTTTAAAACAGTTACAAATTCTGATCTTCTAACCAATGTCAAATTGGTGGATAAAAATAAGGACAAACTCTAGACCGTATAGAAATACAGTGGCTCAACAGTGGTGTTTCCTCTGACGTCCGTAGGCATAAGCTCAGCAGGGAACAGTAGCAATTTTTGCTGGTCTAAAATGGTGGTTGCTGATTGTCTTTAGGGCAAATTCCTATAGCAACTTCTATTACAAGACTTTGCACAAGACCTGTGGAAAAAAAAGTGACATGTTTTGTCACACCATATGATATAACTAAAAATCAGGCAAGGCTGAGAGTGCATGATGGATGAAATAAAAACTTCTGGGTTTTCTGTCTAACAAGAGACATTACATCATATGACACCCTGCACATCTATTAAATAGGCATTTCTTGGCTTCTTTGTCCATTTTTAGGCTATGACCTTAAGAACATAAATCCTGTGTCATTGGTCTCTGAACTTAATAAAAAATTCATGTTTGCCTAAGACCTAACATAATGTACAGCACAACACTTTAACTGTACCCTTTACCAAGGAGTAACTACAGAACTCCTGGTTGCCATTCCAGATACTCCATGAGCATTTCCACAGTTACTGGTATTCTCAGAAACATTGCTACTTTCATCAAGTTCTTTCAAAGCATCAGAAAGTCGCAGGCCAAAGAAGTTTATTAAATGATATACAGGAAAATGTAATAATCCACTGAGAACAGTAATAGGCTGCTATACTTCAAGGACTATTTTAGGATTTTCTCTTTAACACCAGAAGAACCACAGATGTGGCTAGCTTATTGGTGGATCAAAAGTTAATCGTGAGCCAGCAGTGCCCTTGTGTCCAGGAGGGCCAGTGGTATCCTGGAGTGCATCAAGAATAGCGTGGCCAGCAGGTTGAGGGAGGTGATCCTGCCCCTCTACCCTGCCCTAGTGAGGCCAGCTCTAGTGCTGTGTCCAGTTCTGGGCTCCTCAGGACAAGAAAGAAAAGGAGCTACTGGAGAGGGTCCAGTGGTGGGGCACAAAGATGATAAGGGACTGGAGCATCTCTCTTATAAGGAGAAACTGAGGATGTTGGATCTACTTAGTCTGGAGACGACCGAGAGGGGATCTTATCAATACATACAAATATTTGAAAGGCAGGTGCCAGGTTGGTTTTGGTGGTGCCCAGAGATATGGTGAGGAGCAATGGCCTTAAACTAAACCACCAGAAGTTTCACCTCAACATGAGGAAGAACTTCTTTATGTTGAGGTGACAGAGCACTGAGCAGACTTCCCAGGGAGATTGTGGGTTTCTCTCTCTGGAGACAATCAAACCCAGATGGACACATTCCTGTGTCACCTGCTCTCTGTGACCCTGCCTTGGCAGGGGGGTTGGACTGAATGTTCTCCAGAGGTCTCTTACAACTCTAAAAATTCTGTGATTCTGGGATTCTGTTTTTCTGTGAAACTACTTGATAAAACCCACAGTATTTTGTTATGTGCATAATTTGTTTTGCATTTGCTAAAGACAACAGTAATTTTTTGCCAGTATTGAACAAGTTAAAGAAAAGCCACAGCTGTGACAATGAATTTCCAGTTTATCTCTATGCATGAGGTACTGCAATGCCAGAACATCACAGAATTACAGAATGCTTTGGGTTAGAAGAGACTTTTAAAGATCATCGAGTTTCAACCCCTCTGCCGTGGGCAAGGACACCTCTCACCAGACCAGGTTGCTCAAAACCCCATCCAACCTGGCTTTAAGCACTTGCAACCACAGAGAATCCGCAACTACTCAGGGCAATTTGTTCCAGTGCCTCAACAATTTCACAGTAAAAGATTCTTCCTTGTATCCAATCCAAATCTACCCCCTTTCAGTTTAAAACAATTGTCCCTTGTCCTGTCACTACATGCCTTGGTAAAAATATCTCTCCATCTTTCTAATAAGCCAGCTTTATATACTGAAAGAATGCAACAAGGTCTTCCCAGAACCTTCTTTTCTCCGGGAGAAAAAACCTTAACTTTCTCAGCCTGTCTTTATGGGAGAGATGCTCCAGCCATTTGATTATTTTTGTGGCACTCTTCTAGAGCTATACTAATAGAGGCCATGTGTTTCTTGTACTGCAGACCCCAGAGCTGGATGCAACACTCCAGGCAATGTCACCAGAGTGGAGTAGAGGGGCAGAATCAGGTCCCTTGACCTGCTGCCTGCACTGCTTTTGATGCAGACCAGAATGCAGTTGCTGCTCTGCTTCAAGCTCATCTTGCCAGCTCATGTACAATTTTTCAATCAACCAGGAGCCCCAAGCCCTTTGCAGGGCTGCTCTCAGCCAGCTCATCACCCAGTCTGCACAGGTATTGGAATTTCTGCAACCCATTTGCAGGACCTTGCACTTGGCCTTGTAGAACCTCATGCGGTTTGCATGGGTCCATGTCTCTAGACTGTCAAAGTCACCCTTCTCTTCCCTCAAGCATATCAACTTCACCACTCAGACTTATATAATCTGAAAACTGGCTCAGGATGCACCCAATACTCCCATCTGTCGCTAATAAAGACCTATAGTCATTTAATAAAGATTTATAGTCTCTTGGTTAATGCAATTCTGGAGATATAATTATGTATCAAGTTTTCTGTGGAAAATCATGTCAACTTCCATATTGTCTGTAATCATAGTCTCATGATACCCATGACATTTTGTGGACCTATTCTAGGCACAGAAAACTTAGGCAGCTGGTCCTTGAGGACAGCAGCCTTCCTGGGACACAGCTCATTCCTTGTCTTACATCTGAGGTAACATGTCACTGTACAGTAGGAGAGAGCAGAAGGGTGAGATCTGGGATCTACTAGGTTTGGCTACAACTCTCTTGGTGAGCCTAAGAAGGCAGAAGGAGAGAAGAAATAGAAACATCAGTCAACAACCACTTCTAATACCTGTTTGTCCAGCACAGGCCTGGTTCAAGTAGTTTCCTTCAAACTTCCCTACCACTCAATTTTGCCTAACTGCTGACAAAATTTGGTACCTCCACCTTTAGGTAGAGGGTGCAAGTCTAAGGGAGGTAGGATTTTAAGGGGAGTTTTAAGAGCAGGGAGCATGGTTGCCACCTGCTGTTCATGGTAACTGAAGCATCCTGAAAATGCCACTAGAGTCCTGTTACTGGGCTGCACAGTAAGTGACAGTCGCCTCTCCAAAAGGAAAAAAAGGCTGTGCCGACATATACTGTCTGGGCTAGCTGTCTAGATGTTTGCAGAGCATCTGTGGAAAGTGTCTGTACATTGGAGCAGATAAATAACTCTGGATTTTTAATGCCTATTTTGGCAGCAATTTTGAAGCTAAAAGCCTATTGTTAAAGGAGACAGAAGAAATTGGAAAAAGGCAGGAAGCAGCCAAAAGAAATCTGAGGAAACTCTAATAAAAGCTACTGGGGTATTTTTTCTCTACGTACTTATATGTCAAACTTTTATTAGGCTGTTTAACTATTGTTCATGAATACTCAACACAATTCAGTTGTAGTTCTAGTTTTACTTTCCCGAGCCAGAAAGAAGCAGCAAATCATGAGAGGTGAGCTCATTTTCTTGGTTCCTCTCAATTGATCATATTCTTCTTTTTGGTGAAAGTATTTTCAAGACATAGTCTGTCTTGACATATATCACCTGCTGTGAATATAGGTGCTTCAATCTGGAAAGGAGAGAACAAGTCTAGTACTCAGTCGTGTTAACCGTTGCAGGATAAAGTCTGTCATTATAGGCTCTATTGTCTTATTTACTCACTCCATTGACCTGTATTTCCCAGTCTCCACCAAATGCACTGTGAAGATTCTGCTTTTCTGGCCACAGGAACTACTGTAGCAGATGACCTCATTCTCCTCCTCCCTCCCCAAGAACAGTTTATCAAGAAGTTCAGTTTCTCCAGAAAACTGATAAAATGTGACCTTGTCCCTCCCTTGTAATCTTCCTCTCCCTCCTTCTCCTTTTCAAGGAGACATAACCAGTCAATGAGGAAAGCTTGCCTTTGTGATTTAACCTAGCTATTACTTTTAGCAGAATTGTTTAAACATTATCATTTAGGTTTTAATCATTAAGCACCAGAATTTGAAGGCTTAGGATTGATGGTTGCCCAATTTGAGATAACTCAAAGACTTTTACATTTCAGAAAGTGCTGATGTTCCATCTTAGGTCAAGCCAACCCCTCTTCCCCAGTGTTATGTAGTGATAATTACTCTCTCCCCATCACTTGGACACACACCGACCAGCAGTAGTACTAAATATGGTGAAACAAATGCATGGTAACAAATTCAATATATTGAATGTATTACCCAGAGCCTGGCCCATGGGTTTTAGTTGGGCACAGTTTGCCAGCTACTGAGGGTATACTGAGGGTATACTTATACCACCCTCACAGTAACTGACTGATCTGGCCAAATTTGACGAAAAAGGCCAATCAATGCAGTTAATGTACATGTCACTGGCCACACAGACCAGTCCTTCAGACTGGAGTGACACCCTGGCCACACAATCAACCACAGTCCATGGTAAATCAGTGGAAGATTAAATTGTTTGGATGAGATTAGAGTCTTATAACTAAAGGAATTTTATCATGATGTGTCACATACCATGAATTTGGGAAAAAATTCTACCAATTTTGACAAAGTTGGATAGGCCACTCATATTTTACCCAGGAAAGGGACATATATAAATTATATATGTTTGATAATTAGCAGAAGTTGCAAAGTTCTCACGCCTAGGCAGATGTGAATACTTTGGTGTGAGTGGGTTGGTGCATTATATGAGCAGCCAGGGATAAGTAAGCTTTAAGTCAACTATGCTAAATGAAGGGATGAATACCAAAAGTGTTTTCAAATCCACTTTTCATACTGGCATCTGATGACCCAGTAGAATTCTAGATGCTATTCTAGTGGGACTCAGCATTTCCACTGTGATTCAGCTACTTGATTGACTTCTGCTGCAAATGTTGAAGAGGATAAAAAACGTGTCCTTAGTAAAAAAAAAAAAAAATAAAGGAGACTGTGTCTCTGAAAGCTGTTACAAATTTTTTGTGAGTTGAAATTAAAATTAATTTCCTTTTTGCATCTGAAGTGAAAATTGAAGTTTACATTTATAAAGAAAAGAACACAGTTGTTTCAGTCATGAATTGCAAGTAACAAGTAATATAGATATAAACTCAAAACAAAAGAAAAATTTAAAAACTAGAAGTACGATAAACTTGGTTATGAATCAAGGAATCTTATTCATCCTATTAGTTTGTTTCCTTAGTACTTTGAATTCAAGGTATATAGTAGCACCTTCTAAAACAAATGTATTGCACCAGCAGATCTCTAACTGTGATCTCTGAGGTACCAGTATTCAGCAAAGCCAAGGCAAATATTCAGTTGTACCATTTGTTTAATATATATAGTATCAGTCACTTAAGGTACATTTCAAATGAAGCAAGTCTGGTCTCCTTACTCCAGAAATAGTCTAGTATAAAGTAAGATTAATGTCCTTGCTCTAGTATATGATATGCTACTGACCTTGGGTTCCTCTGATGAGCAGAAAGCATTAAAAAAAAACTCTATAAGTACTCAGAACTCAGCAAGATGTGGATCTTTACTTCTTGAAAATCTCATATGATTTAGAACAGTTGCTCCCAGTTTGCAGTCAGTGGTCTGCAAAGGACACACCAGACATATGGTATGACTTCCCTTCCTTTAAAATATTAAATCACATAAAATGACACTAAGGAATAGAGAAAACACTTTCCCAATATTATTTTTCCATATAAACACATGCTGCCGTTGCCATAAGGTTGTTGTTTAACTGGAGACAGATGTGGTCTGCAAGTCACATTCCCTTTTAAGTATGATCCATTATGCAGAAGTATTGTCAAACATTGATGCCTGTTTTGCAGGGTAGCGTGATAGAAAAGCTCTAAGGGCGTCCTTCTGTCGGTGTGATCAATTAAGCATTTTTTGCGTATCCTAGCTCCCATTGATTTGATGTAGACTTTGAAATCCACAAAGAATGCAAAGGGGATAGCTAGCTCGCAGGAGGATCTCTTCAAGTATCCTCAATATGGAGCTAATGGATCACAGTAGCACTGCTTGATCTCACTGCATTTTGTTTTGTGGTTATCTCAATAGAGACCTTAAATTCTTTCTTTATCTCCCTAACTTTTCTAAGGTAAGAAGAAGATTGCATTTGAAAGGAAAAACACAATGGTTTAGAACATTAGAACAATAGGTGGCTAGGACATTTTGTAAAGTAGAATTAAAAATGACACCACTTTTAATGGATCTAACTTAATTATTTAAAAAAAAAAGTGTAGCTGTATGAGAAAACAACTCATTTGATTTAATAAATGGGCTATTAAACTGAAGATTGCTATTACTCATTTATTAGTTCTGCATACTGTATACAACACAGAATGTGTGACTGTGCTGTGCACAGACAGGTGTTCTGTCAGCAATTTTGGTAGAGATCATGTGTTACAGCTACCATTTGATTGGGCACCACAGTTTTTGGTATAATCAAGCTGTGATTGAGCACATCTTTTGAAACTGAATTTATGTTCCAATCTCCTTAAGATTATGAGTGTTACCTAGAACAAGAATTACTCACTTAGGGTTAGGAACACAGTACCAGATATAGTCTTCTTGTCAGATTCTGCTTAAGCAGCATGTGACTGGAAACTTTATTGAAATTGGCAGTCCAAAGAAAGCTTTCATGGGCATCCCTGAGTAATCAGTACTAGAAGAGTTTGATTGATTTAGTTTACCCTTGCTTTAAGATGATCCTACAGGCACCTATGTTGTATGCCCTCATTTAAAACGGTACAAAGAAAGGGAAAAAACATGGCATAACTAAGTCAAGTATACCTGCCAAATAAAGAAAGCAGTTCTGGAGAAAGATATTTACTGGCAACATCTTTGCACAACATTTCTCCAAACTTTCATTTTCGTGGAAAGCATCCTTATTCAAGTAATGGCACTGGAGTTATACATATTCAACATGAATTTGTCTGTGGAGAGACAGATTCTAATGGAAAAACCTAATTCTATACTGCCTAATAGGCAATTTACTGAGAGCTAGAATGATACAGTGATGCAGTTTTCAGAAAGTTAGCCATTACTAATTTCATAGTAATGGCAGGATTATTAAATTTCACCATTTTCTGGGAAAGATTTGGAAAACATTTCAACTGGTCAGTTTTGTTGGCTAGATACTCTGATAACAAGCATCCTATTTATTGCTTACTCAGCACATAATTTAATTGTAGTGGGAGCTGATTTCCTCATGTAAATATGTGAATGCCACAGGCCTGCCTTTATGTGTCAAACCCTTATTTTTATGCTAATTTTTATTCAGTCCATGATACACCACCTTATAAACTCTTCAGGGCCTACAACTGCCTAGCACATGTAGTTCACATATGTCCCTTTCAGCTGGGGCTCTACACATCTGAACTCACTGCCTATTGCTTTTTCCCACAGCTTTTTCCCACAGTCAGAGTTTTCCCATACAAGGTGAATTGCCTTGACTCAGCATATTCTGAATGCCCTTATCACTGCAGCATTTCCTTCTTACTGCTTAGGCATTAACTTAAAACATTAGCTTCCGTTTTGCCCACAGATACTAGGTTAAGAGGACCAGCTCAGGGTATTTCTATCTTGCACAGTTGCTGTATTGATTTTTGAAAAGTTTAATTCCCCAGAATAATTAACCTGAAGGGAGCCTCACGTTAGTGCTGCTGTAATGTCTATATAGAAAAATTGTCCCATGTTGATAAATGCCTCATTATGATTTGTATGATATTTCATTCTTTCATTTTTATAAATCCCCTTAAGGTACTAGAAAGCAGCAATGAGGTCTCCCTGAAGCCTTCTCTTTCCAAGCTGAACCCCAGCTTTCTCAGCCTGTCTTTGTAGGAGAAGTTCATCCCTCTCATCATCTTTGTGACCCTCCTCCGGACTGGTTCTAGCAGGTCCATGTCCTTCCTGTGCTGGATGCCCCAGAGCTGGATGCAGCACTGCAGGTGGGGTTTCACAAGGCAGAGTAGAGGAGCAGAATCCTCTCCCTTGCCCTGCTGGCCCCACTGCTTTGGATGCAGCCCAGGATGTGATTGGCCTTCTGGGCTTCAAATGAGCACTCTTGGTTCATGACCAGCCTTTCACCCATGAGAACTCCCAAGTCCTTCTCCGCAGGGCTGCTCTCAGTGACTTCTTCTACCAGTCTGGACTCATGTTTGGGATTTTCCCAACCCAGATGCAGCACTCTTGCACTTGGACTTGTTGAACTTTATAAGGTCTTCATGAGCCCACTTCGGAAGCTTGTCCAGGTCCCTCTGGATGGCATCCCTTCCTTCTGTTGTGTCAACTGCAGAGCTCAGCTTCCTGTCATCAGCCCTGCTGAGGCTGCATTTGATCTCACTGTCTTTGTCATCGATGAAGGTACTGAAGTGGAACCATCCCAAGAGAGAACGGTGAGGGACAGCACTCATCACTGGCCTCCACCTGGACATAGAGCCATGGACCACAACTCTCTGGCTGCATCCCTACAGCCAGTTCTTTATCCACTGAATAGCCCATCTATCTAATCCATGTGTCTCCAATCCGGTGACGAGGATGTCATGTGAGACTGTATTGAAGGCCTAACAGAAGATAGATGTCTTTGTTGACCGTTGCCATCACTCCATCACGGAAGGCCACCAGCTTGGTCAGGCACAATTTGCCCATAGTAAAGCAATGGTGGCTGCCTTGGATCACCTCCTTGTCTTTAACGTGCCTGAGCACATATTCTAGGAGAATCTGCTCCACGATCATCCCAGACACAGAGGTGAGGCTGGTCTGTAGTTTCTACAGATCTTCCTTCCTCCCATTTTTAAAAAAGGGAGTGATGTTTCCCTTTATCTAGTCAATAAGGACTTCACCTGACTGCCATGACTTTTAAAATATGATGTTCAGTGGCTTGAAAACGATGTCAGCAAGTTCTCTCAGGACCCTGGGATGCACATCACCAGGTCCCATAGACTTCATCAGTGGTCCTTAACCTGCTCTTCACTTCTGCTAGGAGGGATTCATTGGGCCCCCACCCACCCAGAGGACTGGGGACTTTGAGAGATGCAGGAAGCCTGACTGCCAGTGAAGACTGAGGCAAAGAACTCACTGAGTATCTGACTTCTCCATCTCTCCACCAGTTCACCCTTCTTGCTTATCAGGGAGGATACAGTCTTCTCGGCCTTTCTTTACTGACTTATGTATTTAGAGAACCCTCCTTGTTACTCTTCAGGTCATTTGTCAAGCCATGTTCCAGCTTTGTTTTCTCTTTTCTGACCCCATCCCTACACATGAACCATATCCCTGTACTCTCCCCAGGTCACCTGTCCCTGCTTCCACTGGCTGTGCATTTGCTTCTTACTCCTCAGCTGGAGGAGCAGATCCTTGTTTAGTCAAGCCAGTTTCCAGCCTGCCTTGCTCAACTTCCTACACACAGGGATAGAGAGCTCTTGTGCTCTAAGAAAGGTGGCCTTAAAGAGCTGACAGGTCTAGTCAGCCACTCTGTACTAGGATGCAATGTTTTATAACTCCCATTTTTTTCCCAGGAAGTGGTCTGAAGAAAAAAATTTAGATGTTTTAGTGGTTCAAAGCATTAATATGTGCTTAAGAGGACCTTAAAAATATAAGCTTACTTGGACTGTAAGCACACTGAACAACTTTGAAAGGGCATGATGCACTCTCCAACCACTAATCAGCTTATCCTTCTAGCCTTTAGGAGAAGAAAATTATCAGAATAACCCATTATGTCAAACTATTAAATTCCCCCTTTCCTTAAAAAGGTTTTTATGATCTCTCATGCCAGATTCTTACTTTATTTGCACTTATATCTTTCTGAAGAACTTCATTTGAGTCAGGAGATTTACTTTGGATTTACACCACTTGAAATTAAAAAACTGTTTACAGATGGATTGGATGAATCACATATTTTTCCTGGTATCAGGATATAATTTAATCCATTCAGCTGTAAGCTTTTAGGTTTGTTTGTAGGTAGGTTTTGGACAGAATTGGAAGTGTACTGGCAATTACTTTCCTTTAAATGTTGCCCTTCTGTGGACTTATTCAAACTCCAAATAATTGAATATTAAAAAGGCATTTTTGGAGAGCAGGTTTGAAACAGGCATTCTTCTGTCTCTAAACTTTGTGGAAGCATTTGAAAATGTTTTGTTGTTGTTGTTGTTGATCGTTGAGATGGACTGCAAATTATGCTAATGGATAAAATAGTTAAATGACTGATTTTTTTCAAGTGTTTACAACTTGCAGTTTCAATAGGACTAATTTTAAACAGAACTAATTTTTTTAATATGAAAAACTGGCACACATCATTTATCATATATATTATGGCAGTTGGATACTTAATATTACATGATATAGGAATACTCACAGACACTGGTGACAGTACAGACCACTTTCACATCCCTGTCACATCCCATTCAAATTATTTCTGCAGCAGAAACCTGAGGGTAAGAAGGGAGAAGAGTGAAGACCATCTTTTTCTGAACGTTACTCCCCACAATATTGACAGCCAGGTTTCTGTCCTCCCTGTGGTAACAACCACCATTTTGACAGCCACTTATTCACAGGTATAATTGTCTTGGGACTGTTTTAAAACCAGAAAGGGGTGGAGCTTGGAAGGAAGGTGTTCAGAGATGCAAAATACTTTGTGCAACATTCCCTGTGGAGTAATCAGTCACTCAGCGAAACAGTCTGTAACACAGAGCTGTATTTTGTCTTGAAAGAATTTAAAGAGTGGGAAATATAAGTTGCTTAAGAGCACTGCTGAGTTTAATATTCCCAAAATTAGAAATCTGCATCTGCTAATGAAGACATATGAATGCTCTAGCAAGATATTACCACCGGCAAAGCTACGTGGCCAGGTGCAGAGAGCCCTGCGGACTGCACTTGCATGCTCCGGGCAAGAAGCAAGCCAGCTGTGGTAGGGAAGCCATGCAGCTTTCTTGCAGGAGGCATTTTAAATCAAAAAGAGTACTTTGAGAACATGACTGTATATCTTCTGGACTAGAGGTTTTTTTATTGTTTTTAGGTTGGGGTTTTTATACTTGATTTTCTGGGTGTGTAGGCAGATAAACTTGTCTCTGCCCGGACATGCTCCTGCAGCATGGCTGAAATTAGGCAGAAGTCCTGTGGGAAAAAAGGATGTGATCATTTAACTTGAGCCTTTATTATAATCACATGGATAAAAGCCTGAATTAATGATGTACAGGCAGAATTAATATTGGCATTTTCCAACTTCTTTAAGGAATGATGTTGCAATTCCAATAAAGTTCTTTTGTGTGTATAGTCTCACACACATATATGACGAAATGGGGTTTTTATCTCTTTAACTGTGGCATGCTTTAAAAATTCCTATTCAGTCTTTGGCTTTGCTATAAATTCAAAGCAATGGTCCAAAGAATGTCATTAATTACACGTTATGCAAAAAAACCCCCTTACCTCCATCTGCCAGCTTTAAATGAGATGCCTGACAATATCAGCGATTGTCTTTGATTCTTGATTTTGGAGGAAAAATGAAAGAGGAAGGCCTGTTTTCCCAGCTGACAGCTAGTCATTAATTTGTAGAATTATAACATTCCCATTTCTTCCTAAGAATATATCTTACTTTTTTCCTGCTTCTCCCAGTAATTATCATTATCTAGTCCAAACTCTGCTGTGTCAGTTATTGTTAGAAGATAATGGCCTAGCTGAAGCTGAACTTGGTACTGCAGATGATGTCATACTATTGTTATATATTATGTATTGATAATAGTACATTATTATTTTCTACTCATTTTAATGCAGATAGATTGTTCACTATTGGAACACGTAATATAAACAGATGAAAGCAGAATTTTTTCTTGATGTTTCAAAACATTTTTATAAGCAGTTATGATTTCTAGAGTCCCATTTATGCCCATAAGTACTTCAGATCATTCTCTTTAGTGTACTTCCTTTTGAACTGGCAACATGAATTCCAAATTAAATTAAAATTCAAGAATTTCAAATCTTAGTGAAATCCTAGCAAGCATCTCCATGCTGTGCAGTGGAACAGATTATGGATCCTTTGCAAATCAATCTATTCTCTTTGTCCAATTCTATTTTTCACTCTTATTAAATGTGTACAGCGTCAGTCACAGCACACAATTTCAGAATATTTATTTTGGATTTAAAAAGAATACTAATAACTCCTGATACATGCTAGGCATTCATGAAACCCTTCTCTGTGGTGACCAGTGACAGGACCCAAGGGATTGGCCTGAAGTTGTGTCAGGGGAGGTTTAGGTTGGATTTTAGAAAAAAGTTCTTCAACTAGGAGGTGCTTAAGCACTGGAAAAGGCTCCCAAGGGAAGTGGTCACAGGACGAGCCATACAGAGTTCAAGAAGTGTTTGGATAATGCTCTCATGTGCTCTCAGGCACACGATGTGACTCTTGAGGTGTCCTGTGCAGGGCCAGGAGTTGGACTTAATTATTCTTGTGGGTCCCTTCCAATTCAGCATATTCTGTGATTCTGTGAAACATTCCCAAGAGGGTTCTGACAGGTTATTCTTCACAAAAGGTATCATATGAACAAAAAGAAGAAATACCTGTCAAGAACGTGAAACAAACACAGAAGTGGAAAACCGGGGAACAGAATGACAGCAAAAATATGCTTGACAATGGTAGGCTTGTAAAGTACAATGGAGTCCTGCAGAGGTTTTAAAATTATGATAAAAGTGTACAGCTGGGGGTATAACTGAAATATTAAAATGAGATGAATAACAATGAAGATTAATACAATACCTTAAGCACTTGTCTTATATTAGCCACCTTGGTGTAACATTGCATGTTTATTAAAGATGGAAATAATAGATAAAATGCATGCAGTTTTACCTTTCATTATATGATAATTTCTTATGTAATACTCTCCATTATTGTCCAGCCTTTCTATGTCTTTATTTTTCTTGCTGCACAGCCCCATTATTATTGCCAAATTTGCAGCAGTAGAGAGGGGTGGAAGGAAGAGCTAGCCTTGTAACCTTTCATTAGCACCATAAGGATCATCCACCTTAATGTGTACCTTTAAAAATATCCAATAGCATTACTCTAAAAGTGTTTATTTTGGAATATATGCAAGATGTTCAATATAGTCTTCTAACCACCAATGCACTGCATGAGGAAATTTTTATTTAAATTATCTGATTTCTGAAAATAATGCAGTATATTTTACTCTTTTTCTAGTTTAATCCAACATTTTTGCTATTAGTAATTTTGACTGATTGCTTTTACAGTAAGAATTAATTTGCTTAACACATATCATAAATATACAGAGAACATATCAGGAGCAGTAGACAATCCAGTCCTAGTATAGAAAATCCTACGGGTTAACCCATCAAACTGTGAAGAAAAATACTGAAAAAGTCTCTGTGCTCTAAACAAAATAAATTTGTCTTCTGTGCTTTAAGGAGTGTCAAGCTGGCCTGACCGACCTGTCAAAATGTGTTTGTTTCAGCAGGAAAATATACTACTGGAAAGGTCAGGTCACAGAAAATTCAACTCAAGAATCAGTAACGAGTGAACCTAAACAGTCATCAGATCCCAGCAAGTTGTCAGGGGAAAGGTTATCAGTCAAAGCACAAGAGTATACCATTGGTTTAGAGTGCAACTCTAACAAATGACTTTTCCATTCTAAATGTTTTCTTAATTGTGTGGCAATAATTACTCAAGGAGAGGTTAAGACTGGAAAATATGACAACAGCAACTGAAATGTACAACAAAGAATGAGAGAAGGGCATGAAAAACTTTTTCAAAGAGACATTCTTTCCTTCCTTACTAGCAAAGCAGAGCAAAGTCTCACGTTTAACTCCTTAAATGAATACATCACATTTGGTAAGGAAAACAGCTGTCAGTAAACTAATTTCCAAGTCTGAAATTTTGTGGGCCTATTCTAATGCATTTCAGTGATTATATGTTTCCTTCTACATGTTTTTTAGCCATACCTATTTCAGATTGTACAGGGTACTTATGGGATCTCAATGACACCCTCCATGCGCACAGTCCAGAACTAGGATCCAGATCCAGCTCACCAAAGTTCAGAGAATTGAATTGCCTATGGTGGGAGTGGAGTTGCTCTATGCTTCCTGGAACCAGTGGAGAATGAGGGGTCTTGCAAGGCACTTCACCCAGTACAGCGCCATAAATGCCTCAGTATATGCCTCTCTCTCTAAGGTCTCTAAGGAGACCGAACTCCTGATTTGAGCATTTGGGTTAGGTAGGACAAATCTCGCCTTAGGCCCCTGAGTTTGGGTACCTGAGTTGAACTCAAGTTATATATTTCAAGCAGCCTAGCTTAGTTTATATAAGTATTTTGCACTGAAGAAACTTGTCTAAGTTATGTAGGATATTTATCATTTTAGCGGCTAAGAACTTAGACAAAACAGTAGTGGAGACCCTACATTAGAAGTGGGAAACTCAGTCAAAAAGACTGAAGGACTCAATGGAACGTCTTTCTTCTTATAAGGATTTCAGTTCTTTGCCCAATGTCAGTCAAAACTGTAGATCACAGGGAGAAAAATAATGAGCTTTTGGGTCTCCCACCTTGTTCTTTAAGGACAACATTATCATTTAAGCTGTGGAAGGCAGAGAAGAAATTCTGCAATATCAGCTTTTTTACAGCTCTGGCAACTTTACTTTACATTTTCTGTTTTGAAAGGAGTGTTTTAATCAGAGTGCAAGGGCTATGCCCATAATTCTTCCCATTAAGTTCTACTGTTAAATAAAAGACACAGTTACGGCTAATAGGAATGAAAAGCAGTTACTATGAAAAGCAATTACTTCATCAGTGGTAATGTAAAAATAATTCTATCTTCAGTATTTACATGAATATTGTTGAAGCATAGTACTGGTCATCCTTTATTGCAAATTTCTTGGCTTATAATTCTGATTTATATTTACACAAATGTAAAAAGAACTGGAGTTCCAGCTATCTACCATGCACAATGTTGTTAGGACTATTTTGTACATCCGAAGAACTGAGCTATGTTAGCTGGCACTTCAAAGCTCACTGTAGTAGACTTATGTGAACTGGAAGTCTTTTTTCCTCATTTCTGGTGGTGCAGATTCTTCTGTGATCACATTAACAGTTCTCTTGCGCCTGACACTGGCTGGAACAAACTATCTTACAGCTTACTGAAATAATAAAATGCTTATTTGCAGAATCCTTGATTAATGGAACAGATAACAAGCAAGTTCCTACTTAAAATTTCTGAATGGAAGAATATGTCGCTGACCACTTGGCCGCCTGGGGGCCAGGCAGGCGACAAGCTCGGTGCTCCGGTCACCGCCACAAACAGGCNCCTCCAACCTGCCCTCCTGGGCAGGGAAATCCATCCTCATTAATATGCACTACTACATCTCCCCCGTTTTTACTTAATGAGGTAAAGAAATTAATTAAAGATAACTCTCTTAGAAACACAAAAGGAAGACCAAACTAAAAGAACAATAATTACAAATGATAAAATGGGAAAACAACATTTCAAAGGGGCTATTTGGGTTTGGGGAAAAAGGACAAGGACTGCTACTATTTTTAGGCTTAGGGGTAAGGTTAGAGAAAACTTAAGAGGGCCATATAGGAGGAAAAGGGGTAGGGAGGTCAATGGGTCAATGAGGAAAACAGAAAATCCATGACTTGCATAGTTAAAAAGCCAGGGGAAAAAGATCTTGGAGGAGTACCAGCTTGGGATATTTTCAGGCTGCTGGCTGGCTGCGTCTTGCCCCACTGGTGACAGGGGAATTCCAAACCGAAACTTGACGGGGTACCTTTGTTAAATTAAGAAACCTTTGAAAAGGGGGAGGATGCAACACCTCGTGCCAAGAGGCTCCACAGCATTTGGAGCACTACTCTGTTGCACAGCAGTGCAGAAATGCTGCAGCATCAAAGGAAAAATACGGAAAAAACTCCTAAAAAGGGCAACTGGGTAAGGAAGTGCAAAGCAAAGTGCAAAGGGCAAGGAGAGGGAAGGTGTGAACTCTCCTCCACACAGAAGGGGCAAGGCTTCAGTCACAGCCAGCTCCAAAACCCACTGTGGCAGTGTATGTGCTGGTAAAGTCATTCTCCTATTCCTCAGGCTTTATAACTTAGAGGACAGGATAGCAACATTCTAAAACGTTCAAAAGAAAGCACCTTAAATAATTAACACGTAAAAAAATTAAAGCAGAAAAGGGGGAACGACAATTGAAACACAGGACTAAGGGACGTTAACCTAAAAACCAAGGGAAAACAATGAGAAAACAGGGGTACAGGAAAAAGGATAAAACTGAAAGACCACCATAAACTCTATAACTTAACAGGGCGTCATATACTTATCAGGGCGTCACTTGTATAAAATCAGGGTGTCACTAAAGCGGCGGTTTCTCTGCCCGCCAACATTAAAGAGGCAGTTTTTTCCCGCCCGACATCTCTAAAACAGCAGACCTTGCGGCCCACCCGATAACCTTAAAGTGGCAGACTACTGCTGCCCAGACACGTCCGATTGTCAAGTCCGATTTATAAATGTCCATTCTGGTTGTCACATCCGGTTTTTCGTGATCCTCTTCTCCTGGTCTTTAGTGGCCATGCGTTAATCGCCATCTGCGTCGGGCTCTCACGCTGGGATCCCCCTTCTCCAGCGGTGGCTGGGCTNGTTTAGAGGAGGCTAGGAGATAGCAGGGAGACGGCTGGCAACCCTGCGCCCTTTAGGCGGTTTCTGTCTCCCGAACCCCCCCACAAAGGGAAGAGGGTTGAGGATTGTAAGGGAAGGGAAGAGGGGGAAAGGGTCTTAACTACTCCCAAACACTCCCTGGAAAATAATAAGCAACAATGGTGAATAAAATAATTAAAGCTGTACCCAATAGGTTCCCCTTATCATCCCAAACAAACCTCCTATCCCCAACATCATTCCCAAAAACCCTTTAAACCAAAACCTCAGGAAAAACTCATAAAACCAAATCCCAAGAAACGTTCATTCAAACATTAAAATCCCCTCTAAAAGAAAATCAAAGTTCCCACTCACAAGGGTATCCCCAACTTGGACGACACATAATAAACCTCTCTCTGGGGTGCGGCACACTCGGAACCCATTCCACAGAGCTCACACAGAGCTCAAACACACACAAAAACCAAGCCACACACCCCAAACTCCGCCCTACGCCGAGGTAAAAGGAAAAACTCAAATATAATTGTCCCCTGGACCAGAAAACCAGACGAGCTCACACAGAGCTCAAACACCCAAGCTCACACAGAGCTCAAACACACACACAACACCGCTGGTGAGTCCCCAACACACACACACAGGGAAAACTCACCACACCTCTGGTCCAGGGAAAGAAAATCCTCGACGCAGGTCCTCCGCCTAGAGCCGATCCTCCGGGTCCCTAGAGGGTTGCCGGCTCTCCCCTGGGAGCACCACTGTGCAGAAAACAGTGTGCTGCAACCAGGGGTGACGGCTCCGAACATGGTGGATCCAATCCACGGTCCAATGACCGTCGCACCATTGGTGACCCACTGGGCAGCGTCCAGCTATCCAGCGGCTGTCCAGCGGGTCCCTGTTCGGGCGCCAATATGTCGCTGACCGCTTGGCCGCCTGGGGGCCAGGCAGGCGACAAGCTTGGTGCTCCGGTCACCGCCACAAACAGGCCGGAGACCAGCCATGAGCGTCCTGCCCTCACTTGAAGAGCAGGTCCACACCCCCCGCCAGGGGCTGGCTGCAGTCGAATACAGGGAAATCCATCCTCATTAATATGCACCACTACAGAAGTAAAGCTTAAAATAGTTATAGTAAAAGCTTTAAGCCTTCTTTTCTTTTGATGCTTAATTTTTTGAGCAATCATTGGGGTTTTAGACATGTGGATGACCAAATTCTACTTCTCTTCTACATAAAGTAAGTAATTAACTGCACTTTTCTCAATAAACTACTGAGAACTAAAGTAAAAATCACCAAATTCTCTCAGTGAAAATAATACAGGGGCATTTGAGATAGTTTGGGTTCATGCTTCTCATCAGTTTTACTGCAAATTTACGAATTAGAGTATTTGTAATATTTGAAGCTGTTTTATGTGTTGTCCCTTGAACACAATCTCGACATCTGCAGAATCAATTTCCTTTTTAAGAATATGTAACCACTGACTCCAAAAGTCTAGATACTCTTCCAGCTACACAGGAAAATGAGGAAGTCCTAATTTCCAAAGAGAATAAAGGATTAGGTAGATGATCATTGCAAAATATCACTGTGTGTTAACCCTGCAGTATAAAATTAGAGATAGAGCTATCTCTGTAAAAGGACATGAGCATTACAGTATCTTCCTGCACTTTTAGATGCAGGATACTCATCCAGAAACCCTAGGCTGGCTGCTGACTGAACCACAGGAGCAGTTGCATTCTAGATTCTGCAGGCTCTCATATTTCTACCACTGCTTGTCCAGAGTGCTTAGGCTCACAGAAGTGCCTCAGATACCCTATCATGGACTGGTTCCATGCTTTAATAATATATTAACTGATATACTTACCCCTTCATAGTCAGGCACCTTTTTCTTTTGCACAGTGCATCACTCACATGGCAAAGCAGAAGATACCTAAATTTACCCACAGACATATGACGCTTCGTTCACCTATGGGATTTTAGTGTCTCATGTAATTAAGACTTAGTGGTTAAACATTTGTCAATAATGAATACAGACACATAGAGTTCAGATATTATTTCAGAGTTTTACACAATATATTACTCAGAACATGGTTTAGAAATTAGTTTTTGCTTTTTGCTCAGTTAGTGTTCAAATCCATAGGAGTTTGCCTTTATTCTTATATTTGATGAAAACGTCATTGTTTCATCCACAATAAAATACCATCCAAAGAAGGCATGCACTCCATTACACTGTTTGGACTGTGTTTTGACTGTCTCTTAAGGTAAAAAATGTTTAAATCACTGCAAGATATGTTTGAACTGACTCTGCCCCAAGGGAAGGTATGATCATTAGCAAGCAGGTGAATGAAAGAAGGAGGGTTTTCCACAGTTTAGGGCATTCCTTGAGAGAACAGACATAAGAAGGTATAGTACTCTCAATCCTGACTAGAGTGGAACACATTCCTTCAGAAAGCCACAGAGACAGACAAACCTGAAGTTTTATTACTGTTCTTTAGATTGGCTATTGGACAACTGTGGTAACCCATCACTTATTCTGTTGCCATCTCAGACATCATGCTCAGACAATTAGCACCTTCTGTCTCTTGTAGGGGCAGCACACTGTATACTGTGGGAGCTAGTGGGGTGCAGAAGATGTGGGTGACCAAGGGGTGGTGCAGTGCTTTCCCTGCAGACACACAACCTTTTGCAGCTTTCTCCAGTGTTTACTCCACATTTTACTCTGCTCAGAAAGACTATGGCTGTGTGAGGAGATACAACTGTCTCCTGAAATTAACAACACCCAGCTGCAAGCCCCCCACCCAACCCCCACCAGCTGCTTCTTCCTTTAACCAATTCCATGTAACATTTATTGCAACAGGCCTTTCCTGAGTTCACAAATATCTTATACTCCTGCCACTTTCTTATGAGCAAAGGGGGCAGAGTTCTCTCCACAGAGCTCTCTGACCCAGGCATAGCCTCCTGAACTGTGTCATGATTGGGGTATGCCTGAGGCTTTCTCTTCTGCTTCCTGAATAGTACCAGTCTTTGTTACCCTACTGGCCTGTGCTTGAATGAATCTTTTGGGTGAATGACGTATTCCTTGACATTATGCATGCTGGTTTCACAGAGAAGGATATTAAAATGACCTAGCCTTATTATTCACATGATAGTCACTGATAACCCCCCGTATTTACTAAATTATATCCACTATGATGCATGACAGACCCCATTAATTACAAGCAATATATTGGCGTTCAGAAAATGCTTTCTCTTTTCAAACAGCAGTGCTTTCCAGGGAAATACACAAATCTCTGCTTTGCAGTTCCAACAGCCAAAACTAGATAGAGAGCATAATTATGTAACCATAGAGAGCACTATAATAAAATGGCACACACATGTATTATGAAATTTAAAACACAAGTAACTCCTGATAAAACTCTCCTAAGAATTTTTCTTGCTACTTTCAGACAAAATGAACCAAAATGCTACTAAACATTTGGGTATGTAAACATGCTAGGAGGTATTACTGAAGCTGTGTGACTCCTAGGAATGGTCATACACTAAAAGTCTAATGCTTATTTTAGGATCAAATGAAAAGATCAACATCATGCTCATTGATATCCACAGAAGAATAGAGTCATGAACTGAGAAACTCATATGCAGGTCTGGTATTTCTTTATGACCCCTTGGTTTCAATTTACATTGGCAAATTATAAGAGACCTACCAGTGAAGCCCACTGGTGTTATCTGAACGATCTCCTAAATGTTTTAAATAATTACTTAAGAATGGTGTGAATTTATCTAAGATGTCAGTTTCTTAAGTAACCTAATAACTGGGGTAGTTCAATAAAGCACGACAGGCAATTCCAACTGTTATCACCAGGGAAGGAAAGATTTTGTATAAATGATAGCAACAAAAATCACTTGCCATCTGAAAACTGTGAGAAACCTACATGGCTCAATCTTTTTAGCCTTTAAACACCACCAAACAAATCAAACTAATCAAACAGTGATTTGTTTTTAGAATTTAAATACTCTAGCCATGAGAAACAATAGAATGGGAATGATTTCTATCTTAAAAGAGAGAATACAAGTACTTGTGACTGGAAGTTAAAAAATGGTGAATTTGTAATAGAAACCATAAACTGACTTCTGTTTTTATTGTGATTAGACATTTTCTGACTTCTCCTGTCATCTAACCAAAGTGGATTCCTTTTTGAGCATTTGTGAATCAATGGTATCTTAAGCCTTAATTAATATGAATTAATAAATGAGTCCTCCCAAGCAGACATCACTAATGATGGTACGAGGCTGACATTTTACTTGTGGATCTCAGATGTTTTCTGACAGCAGGGCTGACAGCAGTAAGGCTCCACTGAAGATTATGGAACAGAATAATTTTTAACGGGGACTGACTCTTTTGCCCATTTTCACACTTTACTTCTCTTTCCCTCCTCAATCCATCCCTTTCTCCACCCTTTTCCTTACACCATGTTTTGGCTCAGTCTCGTCAGCAATTTCACTTCTGTCACAGCAATCTTGTCGAGCTTGCTTCATGTCATTGCCCAGAATCTGTTCTACTTTTTTACTTTCTTTCTCCTCATTTCAGCTTTTAGACCAGTTCATCCCAATGGTTGTCCCACATCCCAGCTCTTGATGGAATCCCAGCCTCTCCATGTGTAGTGGGTTTGGTTCTAAACC
>VZTH01003784.1:295206-337956 GCA_013397815.1 Aleadryas rufinucha | reverse complement strand
AAGCAAAAAACATCATGGCATCATGTTCAGTTCTGCAGAGAGCCCAAACTGCTCTGGTCACACCTGAGGGCACTGGTCCCCATCCCACCATGGCCCAGCTCCCCAAGGCGACTGCGCCTGCTGAGCTCCTGGAGAAGGAAGCGGGGACATACAGCTCTGGGGGCAGCTGGGGCTTGATCAGGATTCCCATCTATGTATCTGTTCACGTTTCTGTGTGAAGCAGGTCTCAAAAGCCAATTCAGGTGGTGAGAATGCTTCTGTGGGCCACTGGGTTTGTGAATGAGAAAAACAGTACAAAATGGAAGCGAGTGTGCAAGAAGCCATTAAATGAGCTGCTGCAATGAAAGAAACATTCAGAAAAATGAGTCCATTGTTCTGCTTCTGGAAACCAGCAAAGTACCACACTTTTTCCCTTTATGGAGTGATTTTTGTTAATTATCTGATGAAAACTATTCTGTAATATGTGAATTAAACACCAGTTTTTATTTAATCTAGACTTGTTTTGAACAACCATCCTGTTTAATTCCAAATTGCATGGAACACCAACAATGCAAAGTATTAGGAATTGGGTTTGCGTGTCATTTTATTTTGTTTGCTCAATTTAAGGAGCCACGTTATCTAAACTTCAAACCAGAAGGCATCAGAGCAGAGGAATGGGCTGCAGAATCACTCTCAGCAGCTGCCTGCTGCTCTGCACAACATCTTGATGCCAGTAATTCACTATTAAAAGCCCTGGCAAGTGATCTCCAGTTTCTTGCACTAAAGACTGCTTTAAAAATCCTAAAATTCAAGGTCCAGCTTGGTCAGACTTTCTCAAACTAGATACTCTGGATAGAATTTCTGAAAGCTGCCCGCTATGAACAGCACCTGGATAGACTGCTATTTACTTCCAGCTTGTGCTTTTCAAGCCCATCTGCCTTGGCTTTGGATATAAAGTTTCATGCAAGAAACAGTTCTCCCATGCTGCAAATAATTAAAGTCAGGATACTGTGATAAAACCAACATACAGTAATTACACTGATTAGAAAAAAAAGCTAATTGACTATGGTTTGTATTACTTTAAAACAGTCACTATTTCCCTAAGAACAAAGCTTAGATTGGAGTAATGAAATTGTATCTATTAAACAATGAGTTGGCAGAAAACCATAGAATCATTTATGGTGGAAAAGACCTCCAAGATCATTAGGTCCAACCAATACCCAGCACTGCCAACGCCACCACCAACCCATGTCCCCAAGTGCCTTGTGTTTTAAATCCCTTGAGGGATGGTGACTCCACCTCTGCCCTGGGCAGCCGGTGCCAGGGCAGGACAGCCCTTTCAGGGAAGAAAATTTTCCTAATACCCAATCTAAACCTTCCCTGGCACAGCTTGAGGCCATTTTCTCTCGTCCTGTCCCTTGTCCCCTGAGAGCAGAGCCTGACCCCACCTGGCTCCATCCTCCTGTCAGGGAGTTGTGGAGAGCAAGACGATCCTCCCAGGCCTCCTTTTCTCCAGGCTGAGCCCCGCCAGCTTCTCCAGCTGCTCCTCATCAGACTTGTGCTTCAAACCTTTGCCCAGCTCTGTTCCTTCCTCTGGACAAGCTCCAGCCCCTCAATGTCTGTATTCTAGTGAGAGGCCCAAAACTGAACCCAAAAGAGGGGGACAATCACTTCCCTATTCCTGCTTGACACACCACTTTTCACACAGGCCAGGATGCCCTTGGCATTTCTGGCCACCTGCACACAAGCTGTGTGCTCACGCTCAGCAGCTGTCAACCAGCATCCCCAGGTCCTTTCCTGATGGGCCCCCTTCCAGCCACTTTGCTCTGAGCCTGGAGCGTTCCATGCTTGTGCTTGATGTTCCATGCTTGTGTTCCATGATTGTTGTGCTTAGGATGCACTCCATCCTCTTGTCCAGAACATTCATCAAGATATTAAGTAGGACTGGTCCCAATACTGAACCCTGGGGAACTCCACCAGTGCACAGCCACAGAGGGATGTAGTTCCATTCCCCTTCACTCTCTGGGCCCAGCCATCTAGACAGTTTTAAACCCAGCAACAAGTACACCTGTCCAAGCCCTGAGCAGCCAGTTTCTCCAGCAGAAATGGTGTCAAAGGGTTTACTAAGGTTCAGGTAGACACATCCACAGCCCTTCCCTTATCCACGATGCAAGTCACCTCGTTGTAGGAGATCAGATTGGTCAGGCAGGATCTGCCTCTCCTGAACACGTGCTGGTTGGGACTGACCCCTGGTTGTCCAGTATGTACCACATGATGGCATGCAAGATGGTCTGTTCTATAACCTTCCACACCACTGAGGTCAGGCTGTAGTCCCCAGATCCATTTTCTGACTCTTCTTCTAGATGGGCATTACATTTGCAAGCATCCAGTCAAGCAGGACCTTCCTGGTTAGCCAGGAAGGCTGGGAAATGATGGAAAGTGGCTCAGTGAGCACCTCTGCCAGCTCCTTCAGTACCCTTCACTGGGTCCTATCTGGCCCCAGAGACTTGTCTAAGAGGTGTAGTATGTATTTCTAGAAACATTTTTTATTGTCTTTTACAGCAGTAGCTGTAATGTTTTGTACAATTTTTTTGTACAAGTCATCTATGCAGTTATTTTTACTCCTTAGTTATTCAAGGACCACCACCTTACAATGAACAGCAACAAAAATACATTAATTAGGCAGCAGAATAGTATAGTCTTCCCATATTTTCTGGTGGGGCATTTCATGACAATGTGTCCCATGCTGGTGCATTACTCACACACAGGATTGGAGCTTGCAGCCAAAGCAATCCAAGACATCACCCAACTGGAGCAGAGCTTGGCGCAGTGCAGTATGGCAGACCTATCCCCCTTTGTTTTTTTAGATTTAATTAAAATACCCAAATAAAAACAAAGGTAAAAGAGACACATTGACATTACTATGTACTGCACAGCTGTTGAGTGCTTTCTATTCTGAAGGTTTGACTTAAGTTTTAATCTTCAAGCAAAACACGCTCTCAGTCATCCCCCGCACTGGCAACAGCCTGTGCTCCTCCACATTATGGTGTAAGCAGGCACATGGATATATTTTATTCTTCCCCATATCTCAGCATTTTTATATCCAACTATGACAGTATTTTTCACCTGCCAAGCTGATGAAATATTTCCAACTCATTATTTAACACAGGCTGATCAGTGTTCTGACTATACCAAGACAGCACATCCAACCTGCTGCCCACTCCTACAGGACCTCTCCTGAGGATTTGGCAAAAACAGGCATTCTCTGAAGTTCTGAAGAATCTCCCATTTTGCTTTGCAACAGATTGATTAAAGATCCCAGGAAATTACAGCATCAGCCTGGTTCCTGGTTTACGGAATAAAACAGTCCCCTAAGGAAATGTCAGGAATTGAACAATTTCGTGTACTAAGTTTCATTTTTGTCTTCCTCAAGGCAAAACCAAGATCATGGAAATTCTTCATGAGTTGCAACACTAGAGTGATGCAAACAAAATGAGTGAGTAAACTGGTGTGTAAAATGTTCAATCTGGTGAAAATCAAAAAACATTAAAGATACTCAAAAGAAAAGGGACTCACCGTAGTAGTGCAGCCCTGTGCAGAGACAGGAGCGAGCAGGAGGGGCTCAGTGAGCTTTCCGCCTCCACCACGGAATGAAATACCTCACACAAGTCACTCACTCTCAGAAGCAGAGTTGGCAGCAACACAATGCAAGCCCTCCTTCCCATGGTGTGCAGGAGATCATTTGTAACTGTCAAATTCAGATTGCACAGTCCATGTCTGTGACTGTCAGCCCACAGCTTCCAAACCAATAGGAACAGGTACCTTACTCCAGTGTTTGAAAATCAGCTGAAGTAAGAAGGAAAAGGAAGTGGGATTTCTAACTTCACACTGAGGTGCCAACCCCCCTGCCCCGAGTCCTACTTTCTAATACTATTGACAACCAACTCCTCAAACAGCCTTGCTCTCCAAAACAAGTCTTGAAAATGCCCTCTAAAATCCATCTTCAAGACACCATCCTTCAGGCTTTCTCTCGTTAAATCCACTCCCTTCATAAGCAGTTTTGTCCTAGTTTCCTTCTTCAGAAGAAGAGCTGAAAAAGGACTCAAGTTAATGAATGAAAGCTGGGCTACACACCAGCCTGCTGATTCCCTGTCTTGAACAAATCCAGCAGAACTCACAACAAACACTGATACTCCACTATTGGCTTTTATCATCCTCCACACGCACCCACATGCCCCTAGGTACAACACACACAGGTATCTGCAAAATACTGTGACAACCAGGAGAATAAACCTTTGCAATGAGTGCTGCTGGATGATTCCCTGCTCTCTCTCCACGCTCTTTCTTCCCTTCTTTATCAACCAGGAAATTTCAGAATCAAACACTGTAAAAGTTACAAGGAAGGTATTTTGTATGCCCTATTTCTGAAGGTATGGATGGTCATGACAAGCCTCCAAATGCTGTCCTGTAGGACTGAAAAATCATGGTTTGATTAAAATTTCATAACCTTAAAATGGGAAAAAAAATTGTGCTGTGAGAAATAAAATAAGAAATAAATACAGTGAGAAAATAACTGAAATTAAACATGGAAATACAAATTTCATTTCCCCCTAAGCAATGCCTGTTCCACTGACAGGAATTTCCCCGTGATTTTTAGATCCTTGAAGGGCTATCAGTGGTCTGACTGCAGCTCACTCTGCTTGACCAATGACACATGCTTGTTTTCCCAGTTCTTATGCAACACTTTTTCAATTTGATTTTGAAACACAGCAGGGAAAATTTTAATGGGGAAAAGAACTGTTTTCACAAAAGGAAGATTTGGAAAGAACAACTTCATCCTCAAGAAAAACAACTCCCACTGAGCCCAGAAATCATGTGGCAATTCCTGCTAGACAGAGCCAATGTGCATCACTCATAGGGCACAAGAACACAGAACTGCTGCTACCTTTCAGTGACAAAACCAAAGCACAGTGATTTAAAGAAACGTCAGCTAAGCAGAAGAGTTGATTCCCTCCTCTGTTCCCGAGGATATAACCTGCAGTGAGACAGGACAGATTTTTCCCTGAAGACCACACAGGGTGTGGTACCTGAAATCTCACAGCTCATATACAATTCTGTGTTTCTGGAAATTATTAAACAGGTCACAGATTTCTAGAGCTGCAGCCCTAGACAGAAAAAAAATGCTGTTTGACTTCCATGGTTTTAAAAACAAAGTTCCCAACAGCAGGACACACTGCCTTTAATTCCTAAAAGCCACTTCAGACACATTCTAATAGATTAGGACATTTCCTGAACAAAACATAGAACATTTTAAGCCTCTCTCAGTCAGACAGCAAATCTGCATCACATTAACCACAGAAAGGAATTACTGACATTATGCAGTTCTAAATTTCATTTTCAATAAAAGATTTGACTCATACTTATCAAAAAGTCAAATAGCTAGCACCAGAGGGTACCATGAAATGCACCTATAGTTCTATTAGAGAAACTCTTTCAGTACTCAACCTTCACCACGATTTTATTAAACAGTCAATTTACTTTTGTTGTTATTTTGCATTAGGGGCAGACATAGTGTTTATCAGGGAGTGATTAGTTCTGAGAACATCTGTAGTAATTTATGTCTTAGCAACACTAGTTGCTAGAATAACCTGCTCAAAAAAAATCAGGAAAAAAAATATTGGATATTTGAGATTTTTTTTACTGGGGAAAAAAACAGTTTAAATGACAGTGTTCAACACTCAGCTGCTCAGTAGGAGCCACTGCTTTTAAGTAAATGGATTTATTACACCATTTGCTTCACACAGCATCAGTTCTGCTGGCAGAGGCAGGGGGAGCCCAGTAACATGTGCCTAGAGCAGAGACATGGCCCATCTCACCCAGCTACACTGGCAGGACCTGTGTGAGCATGGCCACCTCCACCAGTTTTCCAGGGGCTTTCAGTCCTGGTACAGAAGGACTGGGTGAGCAGCTCAGCTTTCAGCACATCCTCTGCCTTCAGGATTCTGTGAACCTTGATCACATTCTGTCTCCAAATCAGGCTCCCACCCTTCAGCTCCTCTTGGTAAGAATCTGCTCCATCCTCTACGGTCACGGTCACTGCCCACTTCAGACACAGCAACCACAGCTGCACGTAATACACAAGATGTGGCTGCAACCACGGCTTTACTACAGAGCAGTAAAATGATGTCTCTGTCTGTTGTCCTAAGCCAGCCAGCATCATCAGTGTTTTGTCTGGCTGCTGCTTACACTGAGGAATCATTTCAGTGACCCATTGCTGCCCTCAGGTTCCCCTCTTGGAGTCACAATTGCCCATTCTGAGTTCAGCCTCCCATTAGGCAGGGTTTAGATTGTTTTTCCCTAGATGAATTACCCTTAATTTAGAAAAAACAATCTAAACCATATTTATTTTCATTATAATAACTTCTTGTAAATCTATCTACACTGAAGTTTCTCCACTGAAGCCACTTTTTGATCACTCAGTCTGGTGACATCCTTCTGCCTTTGGTGTAGCATTTTATGAACTTGAAACTTTGGTAACATCAAAAAACTTGAGAAATCTTATTGGCCATTCATTCCTCCAGATCACTGGTAAAGATGTTGGACAGAACCAGTTTAAACACCAACATCCACTGTAACAGCAACATGGTGGGGTGAACAAAAGTCAGGTTTCTTAATGCATCAAAGACAATTTTTTTAGATGCTGATGTAACATGGTAGAAGTTCAAGATCCTGGGAGAAGTGAAGATGACGAGTAACAAAATAAACAGCCAGCTTATAGTTTGTTCAGAAGACTGATCTGATCTGTACAGTGCTATGGAGGGGCCTGAAGAGGCAACATCTGATCAAGGACAGCTTCCCCAAGCACAAGAGCACAGTCTACCCCAACAGGCAAGAAAATGAGCAGATGCAGGGGGAGGACAGTTTGGCTGGCCAGACAACTTCTGACTAAGCTCAAAAAGGAAGAATCTGGGAGGTCAAGCAAAGACCAGGTAACTGAGGACTTCACCAGAACCGCTGAAGCATGCAGAGATCAAAAGCTAAGCTGTCTCAAATCTGGCAAGGGATGCAAAATGCAACAAGAAGGGCTCCTGTGAGCACACTAGCAGCAACAGGCCAACTGACCAATCTGTTGGTCAGATGCTGAGCAGGCAGGCATCAACTGACCAAGGATACAGGAAAGGCTGAGGCATTCAATGTCTTCCTTTCTTCAGGCTTTACTACCAAGGTCTGCTCTCTGGCCTTCCAAGTCCTTGTGCCTCATGGCAGAGCTCGGAAGGCGAAAGTGTCACCTGTCAGGACCCTCAGAAAATATATCCCATCCTAGGGGTTTGGTTACCAGGGCTCAAGACCAAGACAGTGCAGCTGCTGACCTTGGGGACAGCTTTTCCAGAAAGTTCTACTGAAGGCACCAGCAACTCCACTCCCTGTCTTGGGAACTGCTTTTAAGCTGCAGGTCTCACCTCTGGCCCCCACCTGAACTACAGACCTGACTTCCCAGCTGCAGCACAAAGGTGCCTCCTGGGATCCACCTGCCCACTCAATAAACTGCTCCATACAGAATCACCAGGTTGGAAGAGACGTTCAAGATCATCCGAGTCCAACCAATGCCCTAACACCTCCACTAAACCATGGCACCAAGTGCCACATCCAATCTTTTTTTAAACCCTTCCAGGGATGGTGACTCCACCCCCTCCCCAGACAGACAATGCCAGTATTTAACCCCTCTTTCCGTAAAAACCTTTTTCCTAATATCCACCCTATATTTCCCTTGCTGCAGCCTAAGACTGTGTCCTCTCGTTCTGTCAGCTGCTGCCTGGAGAAAGAGACCAACCCCCACCTGACTACAACCTCCTTGCAGGGAGTTCTAGAGAGTGATAAGGTCACCTCTGAGTCTCCTTTTCTCCAGACTAAACCCCCCCAGCTCCCCCAGTCATCCTCCATAGGGCTTGTGTTCCACGCCCTTCGCCAGCCTCGTCACCCTCCTCTAGACACGCTCAAGCATCTCAACATCCTTCCTGAACTGAGGGGCCCAGAACTGGACACAGCACTCAAGGTGCGGCATCACCAGTGCCGAGTACAGGGGAAGAATGACCTCCCTGGTCCTGCTGGCCACACCATTCCTGACACAGGCCAGGATGCCATTGGCCTTCTTGGCCACCAGGGCACACTGCTGGCTCATGTTCAGTTGGCTGTTGACCAGCACCCCCAGGTCCATTTCTGCCTGGGCACTGTCCAGCCACTCTGTCTCCAGCCTATAGCATTGCAGGGGTTGTTGTGGCCAAAATGCAGGACTCGGCACTTGGACTTATTAAACTTCATCTTGTTGGACTCTGCCCATCCATCCAACCGTTCCAGGTCTCTCTGCAGAGCCCTCCTACCTTCCAACAGATTGACCCACGCTCCCAGCTCGGTGTCAGCTGCAAATTTACTGATGAAAGACTCAATACCCTCATCCATGTCGTCAACGAAAACATTGAACAGAACTGGCCCCAGAACAGACCCCTGAAGAACACCACTAGTGACTGGCCACCAGCTGGACGCAGCACCGTTCACCACCACTCTCTGGGCCCGGCCATCCAGCCAGTTCCTGACCCAGCAAAGAGTGCTCCTGCCCAAGCCATGGCCTGACAGCTTTTCCGGGAGTATGCTGTGGGAGACCGTGTCAAAGGCCTTGCTGAAGTCCAAATAGACAACATCCACAGCCTTTCCTGCATCCACCAGGCGGGTCACCTGGTCATAAAAGGAGACCAGGTTGGTCAAACACGACCTACCCCTCCTGCCATTGACCAGCTCTCCCCATGGGTCCTGAGGGACTGTGCCCTTGCTGCTGCAGCTGCTGCCTGCTGTGCTACCACTCTGTGGCCCTTCCCTGCTGCTCCCAGACACCAACACTGGCACTAAAAATGGAAGACGAAGTTAGAGACTGCCTTAGGAAAACTGGACATACACAACTAACACCAGACACGATGGAGAAGGATCCGCTTCCTATAATTTTAGAAAGGACACATCAATCTGGCAGGTGACTTGTGACTGGAAAAGAGCAAATGGCACCTTCAAGACAGATAATAAGGGAGAGAGAAGCCAGTTGTCTGTTTCATCCCAGTGTCTCAGGGGACTGCTTTTATTTTTTAAACCAGAATTAATTTTTGCTCATATCCAGAAACGTTAACATAGCAGGAGTCTTGGCATGTGAGCTAACTACTGGATAGAAGTGAGAAAAAAAAGAAAAGTAGAATAAGAAGAATTAAACCTCGTGTCTTTGTAGTTCTTCAGAATACCAGCCAAGCTAATGAAGAATAGAAGTGCCCCTGTTGCCTCTGAATCACATCTTCTAGAAAGGCTAGCTCCCCTTCCTATACCCCAAAAGTTCTGGATGGACAGGAAATGGGGATTTAAAGTACACAGAATAATCAAGGCAACAGCTTCTGAAATTCCAAGAGCTATTATAAAGGTAGGGAACAAAGCAAGAGATATATCCTGCAAATGGAACCAGACTTGCACGTGAAACTTCAAAGCCCTGAACAGTGTTGTTTTCTGTGACAGTATTTTCCCCAACAGGTAGATAAGAACAACTATGCCTTTACCAAAAGAGCAGCATGAGGAAATCTGAAGTACAGAAAACCAGTATCACTGTTTTTCTACCCAAAACACCTCCATGTGGTTTTGAAAACAACTGCTACATTCTTTTATCTTCTGAATAATTAATAATCACCTGGTCCTGAAGATTCATTTTTCTACCCTGATCATCTTAACTCAGTAATATTTAAGGAAGAACTTCTTAGGCTCTCTCAAAAAGAACAGTGCAAAAAAAGTCACAGAAAAGACACTAGTATGAGACTGACTTGTAAAATCCCAGAAATGGAATTACCCATAATAGCGCATTCTGTATAGAAATAGGAACCATCATCCACGGTTTAAAGCTGCCACACACTTTATGTGATGTTCCAGCTGGTGACTGTCAGAGAAGCAGCACTGTCAGTATTCAAACACAACCAACAGACATTTCAAGACGCAGCAGGAAGCTCCTGGGACACGAGAGTAGCGCTTTGGTCAAGTCTTAACTCAGGAGAGACCCATCTGCTGCTGAACGGAACTCTTCCATCACCTCTGAAATTAGGCTAGGCATACCCTTAACCCAAATAAAAGTCTATTTAAGAGATGAAAAGAGTCCCCAGTCAGCTCCATCACAATATTATACTATTTTTCTAAATACAAGGCTTGTTTTCTAGTTAGCTTGTTCAGTTACAGGACTGATGGGTGACAACCTGGAAAAGACAGGGCAGTGACTGGTGTGAATCACAATGACACCATACCCTAAGAGGCTGCTATGCCCTGCTGTGTCACAGCACTCTCCTAAACATCATGTTGGGTAAGGCATCAGGAGGAGATCCGAGCCCTTGCAACATCACCTTCATGGAGGCTCTGGTGGCAGCTGCAAGAAGAAAGAAAGAAAGGATTTGAAGTTACTCCCTCAGGTACTGGAGTGCCTCCAGTCATGGCATCTGCACAAATTATCCCAGAATCACTGCTAGAGAGGGGCCACCAGAGAATACTGCTGAAGAGATGCTGGTTTGCGGCCCTTTAACCAAGCAAAGGAAAAAAAATCTAGACAAATTAGGATGAAATAAAGAAAATTAAGGGTAAGACAAAGCAAGAAAAAGCTGAAAAAGACCTTCCTCAGACCTTCCCAGTGAGTGCCACTGGTCATGGTATAAGGGACAAAACCACTCTCAAGGTCCTGTAAGAAGATGCTGTCTGGAGATGGGTAGTTGTAGACACTGCTTGGTGCAAGAACATATATAAAATACCAGTTGTAAAGTCCTGACACAATTCCGTTTCAGGTTCAAAAGTTTCCACGCATCTCCATCCGCAGCTCCTCTTCCAATCACAGGGTTTTGCATACCCAGTAAAAGTTTTATTAAACATCCCTTTTCTAAGACCAGATATCAGGGAAAAAGAGCAGAAACTTGTCAAGAGGGAAAAAAATAACCCTACTTCTGCTAACGAGAGTACAGCCATGGAGCTACTCATGTCCCAATGACATACTATCTGCTTTATGCCTTGGGTACCTTATGTATAGCATGGCTTGCACACAGGAACACACTACTTGCCTGACTTTTAGTTCAATAAAAGTATTTCAGTATATTTTATCTAGTTTTATGTTTAGCCATCTATAACCACCTTTTGGTACACAAGTTAGGAAATGGTACATTAATCTGCTCTAGAGGGGCTCCAACCCATTCATACAACACATGGAAACCCATTTATAGTGTCCTCTGACATATTCAACTCAAAACTCATTCGGCATCTGGGTATTTCCAGGGCAAAGTTTTAAGAAGTTACAAATCCTCCCAAAGTCACCAATTACTTGGTAATTCCTAGAGCTATTCCATACATCCGTGACAGTTTTTCAACCAAATTATTTGAAAAGCAACAATTTTTCAATCAAATGTGCTGCACAACCCAACAATACAGTTCCCCAGGTGCCACAACTGCTGCTGAAGCTGCAGGAAGAGCTAAGGGGGAGACAAAAGCTGCAGGCAGACACTGCAGGAACTGCAGTAGCTTGGAAACTGCAGGACTTCAAGCTCAGCAACGTTTCAAACAGAGCAGGGAGAATGTATGGCAGATCACTGCTTGTGTGGCAAAAGCTGGAGAGCAGAACCCCACAAGTAAGAAGGATCGCACCACGAGGTGACAATGAAAATTCCCCAAACACAGTAGGTTCAGCCCAGCAAGTCTGAAGGTTTGCAGGCTGAGAAAGCCACTATGTTCATGCATTTTTAAAAGCAACTTACTATGAAACCACTGACTTGAGGCACGTGAATTGTGATTCTCAACTAAACATACCTTATTCAGCTTCCGGAGTTTAAGATAATCCATAGCAGACAAAATTGAAGGAAACCAAACAAGTGGCAGATAAGACTTCTACGATTATCATTATCTTAATCAGTATGTTGACTGTTAATTACCAGTTGGAGGTTACTACACTACAGATCAAGTGTATCACAGAAGCAGAGGTAGCGCCATACTGAAAGCAAACGCCACCACAACTCTTTGTTCGATGCTCCATCAGAACGGCTACAGCTATGTTCCATCAAGGACTAGCTCTAGTCTGGAAACCATTCAGCCACACCATGCAGCACAGCAACCAAGCTAACAAGGCATTCTGTTCTGGAGCTGGCTGTACATAAAGCTCCAGCAACTCTGCACAGCATTCCTAGAACCAGGAACATCCAGCAGAGCCGATCCGTATCCAACCTCGCTTGTGAGGCCCAAGCCCAGCCCAAACACCCTATTAGACTGCACAGACTTCAGCACAAGCACCTACACCCACCCGAAAGCGATGCAGGTGTGCTGAACTGTGCCCTGGGGAAGCCCGCACAGCCTGCGCCCGGCCCCGGGAGCCGCGGTCCCTCCCGCGGGCATCTACTGAGCCCTGGGCATGTCGCGGGGCGGGCTCCGAATCCAGGTTCCCTCTGGCCGCTCCTCACTGCCCGAGCGAGCCCAGGGAGCTGAGCAGTGCCCCCCTGCCCCTCCTGCCTTCCTCCGAGTTCTCCCGAGCACCAGCAGCGGCGAGGACACCGGGACAGCCGGGCACACGCCGCCGGGCTCGGAGGCGGCGAGACGGGGTCCAGCCCCGCGCCACCGCTCTTGCCGCGGCCCCTCGAGCCCGCGCTCTGGGGGGGGGGCAGGAGCACACGCGTCGGCCTCTCCGCCCGCGGCCGAGGAGCCTCGGTCCGCCGGCCCCAGCTCGAGCCGGGGAGCAGCGCCGGGGGCTGCGGGGGTGCTCCAGGGCNGGGGCTGACGGGGGCCGGGCCGGGCCCGTGCCGCGTGGGAGCCGAGAGTCGCCCTTGCGCGTCCGGGCAGTGTCGCTTTCCCGGGGCTTCCCCTCCGCTCACTGTCCCAACGGGTGTTTAAATGGCGGGGCGGGCCAGCCCTGCTGGGTGCCACCAAAGCCGCTCCATCACCGCCCTCCTCAGCCGGGCAGGGGAGAGAAAACGGAATGAAGGGCTGGTGGGGCGACAGCAGGGCAGGAGAGATCTCTTACCCAGCACCGGTACTGCAAACATGATCCGGCTGGGGGAATCCGTTTAATTTATTGCAAGAGAAATGAGAGTAGGGTAATGAGAAATAAATCCACATCTTAATCCCCCAGCCCTCCCTGCTTGTCGGACTCGGCTGTATTCCCGATTCTCTCCCTCCTCCCCGCAGCAGTGCAAGGGGGCGGGGAATGGGGGATCCCATGCTCTCTCCCTGCCCCTCCCTCCTCAAGGGATGGACTCTTCGGAATTTTCCCTGCTCCAGCGTGGGGTCTTTCCCACGCGGTCAGTCTTCCAGGAACAGGCAGCTCCACTGCGGGTCCCCCATGGGGTCGCAAGTCCTGCCAGCAAATCTCCTCCAGCGTGGGCTTCTCTCTCCACGGGTCCGCAGGTGTTGCCAGGACTCTGCTCCAGCACAGGCTCTCATAGCCTCTCTCGGGCATCCCCCTGCTCCGGCGTGGGCTCATCCAGGGGCTGCGGGTGCATCTCTGCGCCCCCGTGCCCTCCATGGGCTGCAGGGGCACAGCTGCCCCACCATGGGCTGCCCCACGGGCTGCAGGGGAATCTCAGCCCCAGCACCTGGAGCCACTCCTGCCCTCCTTCCCCACTGACGCTAGGCTCTGCATGGCTGTTTCTCACGTATTCTCACTCTTTTCTTTGGCTGCGGATTGCTCCTGTGCAATAACTGTTTTTCCTTCTTTACTATGTAATCCCAAAGGTGCTGCCACCGTCACTGATGGGCTGGGGTCCGCCCTGGAGCCGAATGGCTTTGGCTTCAGTGGACACCGGGAAAGGTGCTGACGGCTTCCCAAAGAAACCACCCCTGCAGCCCTCCCCACCCCCCGCCTCCTCCACTACCACAGCCTGGCCCTGCAAACCCAAGACATTAAAATGGCTTGTCGCATCACAGCCGCACAATTGGTCTGTATAAATTTCCGATATGCGGGTCAGAGAGTTCAGGGGGTTTTGTCTGGTTGGGTTTTGGAGAGCTCTAGCAGACTTTCCAGAAGCTGTTTCCTATCTGAAATTATTTCTTTCCCCTTCCCTTTCAGCAGATAGAACCTTGCTGAGCCTTTAATTTCACCCCTCCCGAGAGTTCATATGATGGTTAAAAAAAAAAAAGACGCACTGAAGCTGTTTCGGTGTGGTACCAAGGCTTTCCCTCAAGTATAAATACAGAAAGATGAGAAGGTAGAAAAGTTAAAGGGCAAAACACTTGGGGAACACACTTTATTTAAAAGAACTTTTGAGGATCCATTTCATTGCAAGGTAAAGCAGAGTAATGCAACACTACAGTAAGAACAAGAAAGTAATTCCAGGAACAGAAGTAGCAGCTTAGCCTGGTTTTTAGAAATGCATTTTTACTGACTAATTACTGCAACATCTCCTGAAGTGGCCCTGGGGCTTTTCCCTCCACTTAGCCTTTTTCTCAGATGCAAGTTTATTTTTGTTCCCTGAGCCCACAGTGTTTGCCGTGGAATAAAGCCTGTTGTGTATCCATGGTAAAGAGCTAAACTATAAACTCTTGCGAGCTTTCCAGGAATCAGTAGAAGATCATGCATCTACCAGCTCTCCACGTAAAATTCCTTTCTGTTTCCTCCAATAGTTGCCAAACTCCATCTATTCAGGGCTTTAGGGTCTGTGAAATGAGAGCTCCACTATTGCTGGGAGCCAAGGGGAGAAAGCAGGTCCCCTCCTCTGCCAGCTGCGAGAGCTCGTCATCCAGAATGTGCCCACAGAACAGTGCAGAAACAGAGGCAGATTCTTCCAGCAAGCCAGATTTAGGCTTTTAAATTACAGAAATTGTTCCCTTCCTGTGTCCTGTGGCTCTGCAGATTCAGGGCGCATCTTTGAATGTGTCTGAGGAGCATGAGGTACTGGCAAGTGTTTGTTGTGGGTGGCCATTATTGGAGCAGAGCCCAGGAGTAGGAGGGAGATGCATTCTTATTGTGATCAGACTCTTTCCTCTGTCTGGCACTGGGCCTGGAGTGCAGGGCTGGCCCTGGCAATGGCCTCAGAAAAATAAACATCTTAGTTCTTTTCCTCATTGGCTCAAATAAGGACACAAGCTGCCTGAGGAGCTCCAGAGGATACATCTGAAGGACCCATATCTCCACTGAATACAGGCAAAGCAGTACAAATATTGGTCCTGTCTTTGGAAAGGCTTGAGCTTATCTCTCCCATTCTCAGGCAAGTGTGGGAAGGCTACTGTCCTGCACATGAGTAATTGGTGTCACAGGTCAGATACACTCTTCCTGTCCTCAACAGACTAGATCCTTTAGGGAACCAACAACTGTTGTGAAAACAAGTAAGTTCCCTTCCCTGCCCAATTTCCTGTGCTAGATTGAGCAATTTTGATCAGAAAAGGAACCCCAAGTGTCTCATGACTGGTAACAGAACTCAGCACCCATGGAAAACCACCTTGCCCTGGGCCCCAGTGGACTGCATCCGGCCCTGAGTGAGGGGCCTCCAATGCTGTTGGAGTGTGTGAATTGTTTGTCTGTCAGGTGCCTTGCCCTAACACCTCACTTGCTGTAGATCAAGAACTAGTCAGCTTCGTTTCTTTGCAGCAGAACTGGAAAGGCTGGAGGAAGGAATAATGTAATGGCTATAACCCTAATTTAAATAAATAAGTACAAAGATACAGAAGCATTTTAAGTTTTTTTTTCTTATCATAATGCCCATGCTGACAGTAGCCCTCTGTTATCTGGAGCCTCCTGAGCAAGACTGGGTGTCCACAGACACATGCAGTCAGTCAGAAATTACTAAACTGAGTGCATGAGGCCACTGGCTGGCCAGTTCCACTCTTACACAGGAAGCCAAGGCAGACCATAGTGCCCTTTGACTATAATGCTGATCTGGTGGAAGGAGGAGGGGAGGTGTGCTAAGGCACTGCCAATTTCTCTTCCTTTCCTTCCCTACTTTACTGACTCAAGATCTGGAAGCAAAGATTCATAACAGCTACTCCCAGACATCTATTGAGTTTGGATCCCAGCAGACCACAGGTGAGTCAGTAAGAAGGGATGAAGGGATCAGGGGTGCAGATCTCTTTGACAGCAGCTGAGGAACTCCATGGACCACGTCCCTTACAGCCACTCAAGAGCTTCGTCAGCTCAGACTCTCTTCACAGGACCGTGTAAGCTGCTTAGAAAAGCCACCCGATGATACACACAGCTCAGTCTGTTCTTCCAGGTCTTTTAGAAGTCCCTTACAGCTCTGACTGGATCTGCTGTGAGAGCTGGCCAGGCAGAGGAGCAGGGATGGTGCTATCTGGACTGACACAATGGGTAATTTTGGTGCACTCAGCTTCTAGCTGCTCACTGCAGAGGCTCAGTGACATGCTTCTTTCACGTTAAAGCGGGTCATCTGAGCTGTTCTCAGTGCCCATGAGAACACCAGCCCGGACAGAAGGAGCTTTGCTGCCAGATTACTGCAGGTTCCAGTTCTGCCAGTTGCATGGGATAGAAGAAATGAGTGTCCATTCTTCTATCTAATGGGAAAAAGAAAATGTAAAATCCTGGTCCTCTGTTGTGTCCCTTGCTGCCTCTTCCTGAGAAAAGATGAGTGAATAATTCACACCTCTCCATGTGCAGAACACGCAGATTGTTCTGTTCTCCAGTCAGAACACGCAGTGGCCCTAACAGATCCTAATGGCATCCTCTTGATGAATGGTGCCCTCAATCACTGTGTCTGTTGTTTGCCTGGAGCACTTTCGACTCCCTTTCATGCTTTTCAGGTTTTCTGAAAGATGCTTCTGGAACTTCTTGGTGAGGAAGCAGTAGATAATCGGGTCCAACACACAGTTGGTACTCAAGAGGCACAAAGTCACCTGGTGAGCATCATTGAGCTGTTGACGCAGCTGACAGTTTTCCTTCTTCCACTGCTCCAGAACAGTCAGAGTCCAGGGCAGGTGCACGATGTGATGGGGCACAAAGCTTATGATGAACACAGCCAGCACTGTACACACCATCCAGAGGGCCCTTTGCTTGACGTGAGCGCTCTTCCGTGGATGCACTGACTTGGAGAACAGGGTCCTGATAATGACAATGTTCCAACCCAGTATTAAAAGGAAAATGATATAGAAGAGGATGCAGATGATGATGTGAATGGCGAGAACAGCTGAAACACCACTTGAGGAGTCATAGCGCTCAAAGCACCGCGTGAAATTCCTGGAGTCGACCTCCTCCTGATTAGTATTATTGTCAAAAAGGTAATACAAAGAGCTGCCCACTATGATGATCCAGATAGCTGCTGATAGGTAGATACCTCTCCTCTGGGTGGTCAGCTGAGCAGCTTTAATAGGATTAGTCACAGCTTGGTAACGGTTATATGTGATGACCGTTAGAAAGGCAACAGAAGAGTAGGTATTAACAAAAAATAAACAGCCAGCCACATTACAGAGGAACTCAGGCATGATCCAGTCTCCATGGTGATGGTAGTAAACAATCCACATTGGCATTGTAACTAAGAAGAGCAAGTCAGCTACTGTCAGGTTCACCATGAATATCTTGATTTCATTGAGTTTCTTGGTGGGGTAAATACGGCTGAAAATCCAGAGAACATAGCAGTTGGCAACAAAGCCCAAAATGAAAATAATGCTGTAGAAAACAGTGAAGAGGTTGTAGCGAAACTCAGAGTCTATGTGGCATGAAATGTAGGAATCAGCACTGCCTTCTGCACTGCCTTTGCCCTTTCCAGACATCGTGGTGTTGAGCGGGCACGTCTAAAGCACAATTTCCTGCTGTAGCTTTTCTTCTTACCTAAAAATAGAAAGCATAAATCAAGCTGATTGGTTTGGCACCATTGCTAAGCCAAACCCCACCTTTCATTTTCAGCTGTCTATGACCATAGGAGTTCTGCTGATGCCTTGGTTCCAGCCAGACACCTGCCTGTCTCCTTGCTCCTATCTTTGATCCCATTTCCACAACACATAAAAAAAAAAAAACCTCTGTGTCTCCACCCAGCATTGTTTGCTGCAGTGAGGTCTCAGATCACTCATCTCTAATCTTAAAATATTTTTCTGCATGACAATTCTTAGATAAAAATAATCTGTTCTTAGATAAAAATAATCTGAGCCCTGTCTCAAGCTTCTTAATCTTTTACTGTAATCAGGAATGTTTTCTATGGCTTGTCCTGTCCCTGCATCTGGTTCTCCTTTCTTCCCCTGCCACCTCCCCCATGCCCCTACCTCCCATCATGGTTCCTGATACTTTTCAACTTGTTTATACTTATTTTAAATTCCAGACATGAAACAATATGTGGTAAAAATGTCTCACAGAAGCCCAGAAGAGTTGGGGTTGGAAAAGACCTTGGGAGATGACCTGGCCCAGCCTCTGCTGAAGCAGATTCCCCTGAGCAGGTTGTGCAGGATGGCATCCAGATGGGGTTTGAATAACTCCAGGGAAGGAGATTCCACAGCCTCTTTGAGCAGCCTGTTCCAGGGCTCTGTCGCCCTCACAGCTAAGAAGTTTTTCTCATATTCAGATGGAACTGTGTTTCAGTTTGTGCCTGGTGTCCATGTCCTGTTGCTGGCCACCACGGAAAACAGTCTGGCCCTGTTGTCCTGACCCCTCCCTGCAGACACAGTCAGACAGGGATGAGGTTCCCTCTCGGACATCCCTCCTCAAGGCTGAACAGCCCCCGCTTCCTCAGCCTTTCCTCATCAGAGAGATGCTTCATCATCTCTGCAGCCTCTACTGGACCCACTCCAGGAGCTCCATGTCTTTCTTGAGGAGTTTAATTCTAGACTGAGGAGCCCAGAAATGGACACAGCGCTCCAGATGTGGCCTCACCTGGGCTGAGTAGAGGGGCGGGATCACCTCCTCAACCTACTGGCTGCAGTCTTCCTCATGCACCCCAGGACACCATTGGCCTTCTTGGCCACGAGGGCACGCTGCTGGCTCATGGGAGTCCACCAGGACCCCCAGGTCCTTCTTGCAGAGCTGCTGTCCAGCAGGTCAGCCTCCAGCAGGTACTGGTACATGGGGTTATTCCTCCCCAGGCACAGGACCCTGCACTTGCCATTGCTGAACTGCATTAGGTTCCTCTCCAGCCTGCCCAGGTCTGGATAAACGGCAGCCCAGGGCTGGTGTATCACTACTCCTCCCAGCTCTGTTTCCTCAGCAGACCTGCTGGGCATAGGGTCATTTCCAGTCACCATCTACCTGTTGTTTTCTGATATTTTCCTGCTTACACTTGTAGAGACTGTGTTTGTTCTCCCAGCTCCAGGCACTGCAGACTCCCAACATCCCCTTCACAGGCCACCAGACCTCTCACTTGTTGTTCTCAGTAAACAATGAGTGATGTGTTGTGGTACATTGTTAATTCTCACCTCAGGGTATCTATCTTAAAATCTTGGCTATCATCATTTTGAACTCAAGTTGTCATCAAATCAACCTGTCTCCCTTCCCCCCTTGCCCATTTCTTTGTCAGATGCAAGAGGGAGCAGCAGCAATTCTGCACTTCCATGTCGGGCTATTGGCAAACACTGTCCCTACAGAAACACCTTCAGAGTTTGGTATTAGCAGTCTCCACCTCAGTGGGGATTTCTTCAACTCTTGCCTACAGTTTGAACATATCAGTCAGTCCATCCCTGGAAGTCTCCAAGGCCAGGCTGGATGGGGCTTGGAGCAACCTGGTCTAGGGGAAGGTGTCCCTGCCCATGACAGGGGGTGGAATGAGATGAGCCCAAACCAGTCTGTAGTTCTATGATTCTGTATCAAATTTCTGCATCCTCAGTATCGTACATCCCTGTCTCAGTTCTACACGAATCCCATCTGATCCCTTGTATATTTTAACCTGCTGCTTTTACCTTTCAGAGGACACGCAACTTGTTCCCAACTCCAGCACTGACTGCCTGTGTGATGCTGGGCAGGCGCTCACCTCTCCATGACATGATCCTGCAGGTCTGCATGTTTTTCTCTCCCTGTCCCTTCATGGGAAGACAAGTGGCTGCTGCAGGGAGAGCAGTGGCAGAGCCCTCAGTGGGGCTGCTTGCTGGGGCTGAACCTGCTGAGTTTTTAATGGAATTGTCAGAAAACGGTGGTTTTCCTTGAGAGTGAGTAAACTTTACCACTGCTCATGAAGCCTAAACTGGAGTGAGTTATGCTGGGAATGCCAGGTGCTGCTCATTGTACTGGGCTTGCCTCAGCTCCACCAGCCCCGTGGAAAACAAGCATTTCCCCAAAGACTTGATGCTCCTGAGCAGGTGCCCTCCTGCCTCAAAACGTTCTGGATCCTCCCCAGCAGCAGGCAGTGCCAGGAACCCCCATCCCATCCTCTGTGGGCTGAGTTCCCCTGGGTGCCCTTGTGCTGTTGTTCCTCATTTACACATTTGCATGTTTGCAATTTTCCTCTGCAAATGGGGAAGTCAGCTGGAGCTGGAGCTTGCTCTCCCTTTTTCCACACAATTGCAACCCTTGGTACTGCTCTCCAGTCGTTAGGAGAGGAAGACAGCAGTCATCTTCCTGAGGGTCTTGTCCTTCCTCACCCCTCGCAGGTCCCCTAAGGACATGACAATTACAAGATTTGCACCTTCCCAGGCAGCTGTGTGCTGGGCAGTGCTGGGTTCCAAGTGTCCTTCAGCTCAGTCTTCCAGCTGCAGTCCGTGCAGAATGGACACAGCCGTGGCAGGAGTGGGAGTTGGCCCCAGGTGACACAAGTATTTATCCTCATTCACCTCGATCTCTGCCACCCTGCTGAGAGCCCCCTGATCTCCAAAGGGCAGTAGATTATTCAGGTGATGGTAGCCAGGGGGATGGGCTAGGATGTGACACATCAGGGTGCAGCCACAGAGTTTGGCACATCCCTGTGTCACTCACTGCTGCCCTGTGGAGGGGATCCAGAGCAGGCAGGGCCCACTCTGTGTCCCCTGTTCTCCTTCGATTCATGCAGAACATGAGGCAAGTCGTGGTCATCTCAGGGATCAGCTTGCACACCCTCATCTATGATGGATGAGAAGCTGTAATTGTCACAACGTGGCCTTGCATCACTGTCTGTGCCTCAGCCCAGCTCTGCCACTCTCTGAGGGGCCATCTCCACTGAGGAGTTGTGCTGGGTGGCAGGGTTTGCATCTCAGCTTGGGAGGTCACCAGGCAAATGTGGACATTCGGGGAAGGGGTGAGACCATGCAGAGGCAAGACATACTAGTGGGGAGTGTTATGTTTGATACACTAGTCTGACATTAGAATAAGGAATAAAAACCCAAAGCCATAATTACCTAAGATCATTAGAGAACTCCTTTTTTTTTTTTTTTTTTCTCAAATCTGCATCATAAACTCACACTGCTGTGACCATCTGCAACACCAGCAAATAGTTCTGGTGCTTACGGCTGAGATCTTTGCAATGAAAGGCGCTCTATTCCTGTGGCACCAGAGCTGAGTATACCAAGGGGGGGTGGGGGAGCAGGTAATGCATCTGTCTAGCAGGATTCATGAGGAGAAGTGCTCACATCCAATATATGGGCACAGCTGTTGTCCACAAAATCCCTTCAGACAGTGCCCCAGGGCACTGTCCACCCACTGCCTCCATTTCCAGTGCTGCACAATGGCATGATGGCCACCAAGCTTTGCCCAGGAACTCTGGTGAACTTTGCTGGTCTCCAGACTGCGCACTGGCTGCCAGATTTAGCAGATGGGGTGGAAGGGAGAGCGAAAATGCATGTCCCCTCCGTGGCAGAGTCCTGCACAAGAAGGTGGGCTTGAGCCACAGGGCTGTGCTCTGAAATGGAGAGCTGAGTGTGAAAACATGCTCTGTGACTGCTTCCAGACTGCTGAAATCTCTGACAAAGGTGGTCTGTGGGAGATGGCAGTGCCATCTCCTGGCCCCAGCAGCACCTGGTAGAGCTCACCTATCTTTGCATTAGGAGGCTGTGCTGTGCCAGTGCCAGGGTCCTACAGGGAATCACATGAGGGGTGTTCTTTCCTTCTCACAAGCCAAGTGAGATTTTCTACTAAGCACAGCTTGAAGGGAACGTTGCACCATTCCCCACAGAATTTACCCAATGCCCAATTCCCTCTTCAGCCTGAGGAACCCAAGCTCATGTCTCCGTATGCTTGTGAATGCCCTGAGCCCTTGGCTCTGGAGCACTGTGCGGGTGCTCTCACTCAGCCTGTCCTGTTGAGGCAGTTCCCCTTTCTCTGAAGCCTGTTCACTGCCTGTGCCAGCAGAAGGATGAGCAGGCGCCATGGGCAGGGTAATGGGTGGCTGTGGGTCCTGCTCTCTGCTGCAGCAGCCTGGCCAAACCCCCTGAGACCTCCAGCCCAAGCCACTGCCTTGTCCACAGTCCCCCAGGCAGTAATCCCAGGTGGTTTGTACCATCAGCCCTGCTGGATGCAGGGCTGAAGGTGGAAGTAACCAGCTGAGCAGCAGAGCATGGCCAGGGCACCTGCTGCTCCTGCTCCCGGTCTATAGCCTCTCCCATTGACCATGCCCTCCCAGTCAGGATTTACTGGCTTAGAGATGCAAGCAAGCTCTGCCATCAGCAAGAGTATATTCCAAGAGGAATAGTACAAATAAAGTCTATTTCCTGCTTACCAGAGTTGAAAAAATTCAGCACAATATGTCCATCTTCAGCCTTAGTAGCGGTGGGGGTTTCACTGAGGATGCTTGGTTGTCTCCCAGGTGTTATTTTCCCGGCCCTGGGGCTGGACAGTCTCCACACTGGCAGCTCTTAAGAACAGGGCACCAGAATGGGAGCAATTGCAGCATGACTGCAGAGTCACTAGAGGAGAGGAAATGTGTGACATCAGCTAAAGGAAATGAGAAATAAAATAAGCTGTGGAGGAAACAACTAGCCACAGCAAAGGTCTGGAAAGTCCTTAAGGCTTTTTCCTCAGAGTTTCTCTGCTTCTGATGATCCTGAAAGAGGGCAAAATTGGGATTTTCCTCTAAAGGCAGAATAGGAGTCCACTGTGTGTCCCCAGTTAGAGTTGGGATTAGACAACTTTTTGAGCATCTTCCTCCCAAACAGAAGAATGGCAGAAGAGCTTCCACTTAATAACTTTCAGGAAGGGAAGAGACAAGAAACTCATATATGGACAGACTCATTCCCTGGCAGTCTCCTTCACACTTGTGTTGGAGCTAATTCAGGGATTCCACCATCCCAAGTATCCCTTTATCTCAGGGATATTCAGCAGACAGTGAGACACCACAGCAGGGCAGATCATCACCTGTGCCATTCACCATCACATTATGGCCACCGTTACCTGTGGCAGCCTGAAGCTCACTCAGCATGGCAATGCTGATGGTGGGGTGCTCAGAGAGACACCACTGACAAGCAGAGCTGCACACATGTCCCAGCCAAGCTGTAAATCCCAGGCTGTAGCTCCCCTGGCGATGATTAACCTGCCCTCCACGCCTTCCTCTGCTCTTACACCTGCACACAGCAAAGATGTGAGCTTAGGGCAAAAACCTCACACCTGACACACCTACAGGAACCAGAGCCCCGAGTCTGGTGCTTGGAGTCACTGTGAAACACACCAGAACAGAGCCACAGAGTCCATCACCAGGACAAAGGGGTGTCCGAGCCTGCCACAAGGCTGCTGAGGAATGGCAGGGGCCCAAGCAGCAGCAGAAGAGGCCAGTCTGCACTGGAGTTCCCCTAGGAAGGCTGGGAAAAGCTCTCCTGGCTCTTCTCAGGAAATGCCCCCTATGGCAAACATTCTACAGAAGGTCCTGGCCATGTCCATGCTGTGGGGGCACCAGAGACCCCCAAGGCATGGCTTCATGTCCTGGGAGCCACAGGGACGGTCTGAGGGTTGTGTGCCCTGCACCTCACCACTGAGGACACCAGCCAAACTTCTCCAAGTGCAAGGAGCTGGCACAGACTCTGGGACAGTTTCAAGTCACACTTCGGTTGTTGGGCTGGTGAGCCTTGGCTCTGAGCTGGGATATGGCAATCTCCTCATCGGTGAGGGAGATGGGGTACTGACAGAGGAGCCAAGGCGGACAGCAGCAGTGCTGTTCTGTGCTGGCTTTTAGCTCACCTGGCCTCAGGATTCCCAAGGTTATGGGCTGCACAGTAGCAGGGCAGCCAGCACCGTGCCAGAACCCACCCACTGTCTGTGCCAGAGCCTGGATGTCTCCAGCCAGGGGCAGGCAAAGCCCCAGCACCAGTCTGAGCTTCTTTGCCTGGATTGGCTCTTCCCTGGCTCTTCTCCAGAGGGTGCAGGTAGCCTTTCCCAGGGCCATACAGAGAGAAACACCTGGCATGAACTTCAGCACAGTGCTCTGCAGGTGTGCATCCAGGTGCCAGGCAGCTCCCAGGAGCCCCAGGTGAGCTCCAGACAGGCTGGAGACGTGCAAGTGCTCTGCAAACTGCAGGACAATCCTGCTGCTCTGAACCCTGCTCAGGGAGAACTCCAAGACAACTGGAAGTCCATGGACAACACGACTGGCACCACAGCTGGACATGTCTGAGCTGCTGTGGGGTCACTCTAGTCCTCCACAACAACAGCACAGGGTGGCCAAGGTATTTGGAAGCCCCCTGAGCAGAGTGGAACCCCTGCAATGTCAGAGAGCCCAGCAGCAACTTCACCACATGGGTTGGGAGCCTCAGCAGGGTGGGCTGCATGTGGAGCAAAGGACAGCCAGGCTCTGTCTCTGTCAGGCCTCATCAGGGTGAGCTGAGGCTCTGGCAGTGACACTCCAGAGCTGTGCTGGGATGGAAGCTGCAGCCATCTCCTTCCTTCTGCCACCAGACATCTTCCCTCCTTTCCCCTTCCCATCAGCCGCTGTAAGGATGAAGGAGCCTGACCCTTTGTGGATGAGACAAAGCCCCAGCTCTGCCCTTTAGGCTGCTTCTGGGGGTTTAAACTTAAAACCAAACAAGAGTGTGCTAGGGAGGTTGGCTGACAGCCAGCCCATGTCTCTGGGGAGAGCAGCCAGTGATGTCAGAGGCAAGGGGAGTGCTCTTAGGGGATGTAGCAACACTTGACAAATCTTGGCTCGCTGTCCTGCCACAACCCAGCCCTTAGAGGAAATGAAAGTCCAGGGGCTTTTGGGCTGGAGAGGAACCTTCAGAAGTCTTCATCCTTCCTCTGCTCAGCCCTGCAGCATGGCCATTCTACATCAGCAGGTTCCTTTGCCCCCACAGAGTGCCCACAGCCAGCTCCTCCCTTTTACTACCTTCCCACCTGGGGACCCTCTTTCCCTGCTCTCCCGGCCCTGCTGCCAATTTCTGAGCGTGTAACTTTGAATCCAATATTAAGATGCATTTTGCCAGTGGAGGCTAGGCTTGTTCAGCACTCCTGGCAGTCTGACTGCCCTGTGCTTGACACTATTTCCCACTCTTCCCACCCAGGGAATGCACATACTGGCTGACAGCTCTGACGGCCATGCAAGGCTGAGTTGAGAAAAAAACCCCAATCTCGAATATGCCTTTACTTTCATCAAGCCAACTTGCAACCTAATAAAAAATAAATAAACTTCTTTTACTCTGATTCCCATAGATGCTGTTAAGGAGCACTGATAGTCCTTCAGGTTGTTGTACATGCTGGATCCCAGAGCAGCTGTTCCAAATTCCACTGTCCAGGGATAACCCCACACAGTCTGACTGGTGGGCAGTGGCTGTTCCCCATGGGTCTGGCACCCAGCAGCATTCTCATGGCAGCACATACTGCCATGGCAGATGCCCAGTGCCTCCTGTAAGCACCATCTGCCTCTGGCACGTGTCCTTGGGGTTGTTTCCTTTTTACATGGACCCCATTAGCAACACACGTGCTTTGGATAACCACACGTAAATTTTGGAGGGATCAGAAACTCTTGGTTTTATAAGCAAATATGCAGAGATTTCTTCCCAAGAGCAAGCTACACTGCATTGGCAGAGAAGAGCACTCCAAGGAGTGCAAATGGAGGAGCAGCATTTCAGCTGATGGGTCTGCAACTACCCTGTCAGGGACACAAGCAGCAAACAAGGACAAGATGAAATACCAACATGGAGCTTGTGACAGCACCAGCCATTGGCACACAGATGAACTTGGTCCCTGCTGGTTCCAGTCCCCAGGATACATTCTTGAGTGCCAGGATGGCTCTTTGAAAAAGCATGAAGTTCTTTTGGGGCCGCAGCATGTGCTGAGCTGGCGCTGTTACTGTCTGTGACTTCCCACTGCTCATGTAACACTCCGCAAAACTTTCTTTTGCTTGTTGCAGGAAAGAAATACTAAATAAACTCAGCTTCCCCTGTCATGAACACTTCAGAGCCGAGCACAGTGTATCCCCACCTTGTTACCAACCCTGCAGGAATGTGCCCAAGAGCTGGGCTTGCTCAGCAGGAAAACACACCAACCCATGGGCCGGGAGCCACTCCTGGGTCAGTGGCAGCAGCATTCCCTGGGTACCCTCTGGCAGCCGTCAAGGCAGCGCATGGCTTCTGCTGCTGGCTGTGCCACAGGGATTGCCCAGACTGGCAGAGAATGTCACTGCTGGGAGCTGGATAGCCTCACCAGCAGTGGGTAAGGCAGGGAGCAGGGCAGCCTCCAGTTGGTTTTGGTTCCCAAGCACAGCCCTGCTGCACTGGGCAGAGGGGTGAGCTCACGGGCCATCGTGTCCGGATTTATGTGCTACACCCCCAGGCTGTCACAGCTCTGCTGGAGGCAAAAGCTACGTCCTGCCTGAGCTGCCAGAGCTGGGACACTGCTCCTGCTGCTCCCAACTGCAGCGAGACACCTCCTGCCACAGCTGCTGGCCCTCTGGCCCATCTGCCTGCCCAGCCTGGGCAGAGGCTGTGTATGAGTGGGATGAGGGACCTGGCCTCCTTGAGAGGCTCTAAGCAGGAGGAAGGTCCAGGCAGGGCTCCTCATCTTGCTTCGCAGCGTCCAAGCAAAGCCAGGGTTGTTATCACTCAGGGGTGGAACGGGGCCTGGGTGAGAGCAGTTCCCCTCCCCACAGCCCCAAAGGCACCAGCAGCACCCGCTTGACTCATGCTGTCACAATGCACCTCATCACCTCATCCCTGCTTGCTGGGCATGAGGAACAAGGAGTGTCTTCCCACAGCCAGGCTGGGAGGATGAAGATGTCTCTGAAGCCCTTGGCGCTGTCTGAGATGCCATGGCTCAGAGATCCATGGGGTATGTTGAGCCAGCCCGTGTCCTGAGTTACCCAGACAGAGAAGGAGCTTGGGGAGGGAGGCCTGAGAGAGCAAGCAGAAGGGAAAGGAGTGTCTTACCTCGGGGTTGCAGAGCACCTGCTCCAGCTCAGTCACAGAGCCCAGCCCGCCAGGTCCTTGCCGCAAGTGGAGACAGCAGCAGGGCTGAGCCGTCAGCGTGCTCCTGCCTGGGAAGAGGCTCCAACAGGAAAGAGGGCGTCGTGCTGGCTCCCAGGTGAGTGACTCACTTCCCTCTTGGCACTTGTGACAGGCTCAGCCGTGCCCTGGCTGCACGCTGAAGCTTGACACCAGTTCCTGTGGTCCTTCCTTGGGCAGGCAGTGGAAGGAACACTGGCTGAAGCTCCATTCATGGTGAGGGGCTTGTCACACTCCCTGTGGCACCTGGTGCCTCACAGGCCAGAGATGGGGGAGCCCAGCCCTGGAGCAGCTCCAGGCCAGGGGCACTCCCTGGTAGGGCCAGGGGCACAGAGGTGGTCCTAGGTCAGCAAGGGGGGCCAGTGCCCTCACCAGATCTGTCCTCTGGGCTCCTCATTTCCTTCCAGATCCCGGAGTCAGGAGTCGGAACAGTGAGTGCTTGTTCCAAGGCTTCCACGATAGGTGGAGATTCATCAGCAAAGTGCCAGGAAGGGCACTGCTCTGCTGTGGGAGTCCCCATATCAGAAAACATCAGCCAGAAAATACTCCAGGCTGTGGCAGCTCATCCCGTACCCCTTCTGCAGCACTATAAACCCCCCCTTGGTCCTTGTGCTCCTTCAGCCTGGGAAGAAAGGGTGGTCGGGCACATGGGGGACCCACTCCTTCCTGCTGCCACTGGCACTGCTTTGCCCAGGTTCCATATGGGGTTTCCTCCAACAGATTCTGTGGCACTGGCATTGCTCAGGTCATGGGCACCACAGCTGCCTGAGTCACTCATGTTAGAACAAGAAATCACATGTGTTTCTGTCTGCTCCCTTTAGGCCCCATGGGTTGTTGAACAAGGAAATGTTGTTGGGGTTTCTTTGTTGGTAAAGATTGGCTCTGATAGTGGCAGGAAAGGAAGTGTGAGGTTTCTAAGACAGTCCTGAAGGGCAAGACAGTCACAACTCATAGGTGCACAAAGCACTGCCGCCAGAAGGAACTGGCTGGCTGCACACCCTGGAGCTCCCCAGGCACCCAACTGCAGAGCTGCAGCAAACATCCCAACTTCCCAACAGCAAGCTGCACCAGTTTAACTGCGGCCTTTCCCAGCAGAGAAGGTTGCCAGCCAGGTTGTGAATTAAGGCAGACAGGCTTCGCCAGGAGCACAGCCAGAGAATGAGGACAGTTAATGTCCCCTCTGCATCAGGCTGGTGACACTGCACTTAGAACACCTTGGGCAGCTTAAAAGGGATGTGGAGAACTGGAAAGGCAGAGAGCTGGCACCACAGTCCGAGCTTGGGGCACAGGTTGGAACAGCCCTGAGGTAGAGGGACCATCTGATCACTGCCTGCAGCTGCTGGAAGTGAAGTTGCAGAGGACAGGCGTGAACTCTTCTCAATAGTGACAAATGGTGTGACAATGGGCAACAGCCACAAACCAGGATGCAGGACAGCCAGGATGATGTCTGTGAAATAGTTTCACTACAAGGGGTGTTCATCCCTGGGAGAGAAACACAGGGAGGAGGCCAGGGATCTCGTCCTTATGCTTGCCTAGATAAAGCCCCAGCTAATCTCACCTACCATTAGTTACAGCCCCACCTCAAACACGAGGTCAAATTTAGGACCTACAGAGGTCCTGCCCCAAAACACCCCAGTTCTGTGATTTGAACTGCAACAATCATGCTGGCATGTCTGTCGGTGTTATTTTCCTTTACAGGTGCCCACTCTGTAATCCAAATACACTCCTGAAACTCTGTTCCACCCTGAAAAACTGTTATAAGAGTGCCCACAGAGTCTAGCCCAGATCATCACGGAAAGGGAATGTGAATGCAGCAGGCAGCCAGGGAGGCCAGGAATGCCTCCCAGAGCCCATTTTATGGCTCCGAATGGGCTGCCGTGATGCCTTAGGTTTTAGCTTTTATATTTTTCAAATTCTATATTCTCTGTATTCCTAGTGTGTAACTCTGATCTGTCTTGCAGCCTCTTAGCTGCTGCTTTCTTATGCTAAGATAGACGTAACAAAGCTTCTCCAGGCTTGCTCTTCAAGGACACTTAGACCGTCCTAGGCCAAAATGTGGAAACCACCATCTTGAGAAAGGAGGGCAAGTTGGGGGGGCAGTTACATTATTAGCTAAAATTTAATTGGCAAATTTATGCTGATATGCAAATGGACCAACTTACAACAGTGTGAAGAACTCGTGACTTGTCGTCCATCTTGGTAGCCTTTGGCCTGCCAGGGTGTACCTCTGAAGGCCTTTTGAATAAATATCTCCTTTATTCCTCTACCCCTGTCTAGTCTCTGTTTCAGGTTGTCCTTTTTAGGCATCAGCAGCAGAGCTCTGCTATGAAGACCTAATTGTCCCAGGGTATGTATCCATAAGTTCAAAGCCCTCCAGCTGGTGTGAAAGGGAGGCTTCCTCACAGGAAGGCTGCTGAGCCTCAACAGTGAAGCAGGCAGCTCAACTACATCCCAGATCAAAGTGTGCATGGTGAGCACTGCAGCACTGAGATCCAAGAAGGATCCCAGCCTAGAGGAGCAGCACCCCCAAAACATCTTCCCCTTCTGTGCACATGAAACCAGGGCTGTGACAGTTGCACCTGCCAAGGAGCACGAGGAGGTAACCCAGATGGGAAGACAGGGGAGCCTCATCAACAGGACATGTACTGGCAGGAGTTCTGGAAAACTAACCTGGGGAGGTTTCCAACCCAGCCAGCGCAGCCCTACACAGGGCCAGGCTGAGCACGCTGTGCTGGGGCACAACACAGGACAACACCCCTTTCCTGCTGGTGAGTTGTAGAATTTTAGAATATCCTGAGTTGGAAGGGACCCACAAGGATCACTGAGTCCAACTCCAGGCCCTGCCCAGGACACTCTAGCAATCCCACCCTGTCCCTGAGAGCATCGTCCAAATGCTCCTGGAGCTCTGGCAGCCTTGGAGCTGTAACCCCTTCCCTGGGGAGCCTGGACAGTGCCCAGCACCCTCTGGGGCAAGAACCTTTCCCTGATATCCAACTTAAACCCATCCCAACGTAACTTCATGCCTTCCCTCAGGTTGAGGGAATCCCAGGAATGCAGAACTCAGCTACCAGAGCAGGGGAGGTCTGGCTCACACTGCAGTTTGCAAGAGGAAAAGGAAGACAAGACACCCGATCTCTGTAGATAACACACAGCTATCGCCCAATTGTTTCTCAGGGAAACCTCCTACATTAAGGCCAACTTCTCACAGTTTCTCCCCAGTTTCGGTTGTTTTAAGACAAAGACTAGCAAAAGAAACTCATCTGGAAGGTGAGGAAAGCACAAACCATTGATCTCTCCCACCCGCATCCCTTCACCCAGCACATCACTGGCTGCAGCTAATCCCCAGAACTAGTTACACCCTGAGATACAAGTGGCATACAGTGAAAGAGCTGTTCCTGTCCAGGGAGAAGGGGTTGATGGTGAATTCAGAGCACATCACTGTGTTTGCCAAACTAAGATAAATGTTAAGTAGCGCACTGGTTTATGTCTTATCAAGAATAGATTTTATCTCTGGCTGATCCCATAGGTGATAACTTGGTCTAGCCTTTACTGAACAGCTTTGCTACCTGGTGAAATCTCGATCTCAGCTTGTCTACACACTCGGAGGATCCTCCACTCTCATTCCTAAACTGCACAGGAGCACCAGACAGGAAGGTTCTGCCCCATTCCCTTTATGAGTTGTTTCTATTGCAGTTGACCTTTTCTATTCTTAGACACAAGAAACCAAGGAAACCTTGCAAAGGTCCTTCCCATCCCACAAGTGCTGAACAGCAGATACACACTTGCCAAGTGCATAGGGATGGGATAGCAAGCTCCCTGCCTCAGACTGGAACAAGGAACTTCAGATGTGGCCTCTGGACGGCCAGAAGCACAAACCAGAGCAGACTTTTGGGATGGCAGCAGACCCTTACTGGTGAAAACATTCATGCTGAAGAGCAGCAGCATCTCAGTGACAGCACTCCATTCACACTCTTGCTATTGCATTTACTAATGCCAAGAAAAAAATCCAGTAATTTGGGTAAAAATTTATTTTACATACAGACCATTGCAGCTAACTATTAGTCAAGAGAAGTTATTTTCCTTTACAGGAAGTGACCGGCTGGTCTCATTAACAGAAGTCTAAGCCTGAGAGCTGGGATTTTAGTTTAGAAATCAGATCTTGGGGGCAGGCTCCTTCCAAGCACCACTCACTGCAGTGAGGAGCTGCAGGACTTAACTGCAGGCCAGCTGCACCGCACAGTGCTGGAAGCATATTCCCAGAGTCAGTCCAGATCTTTCCCAAGCTGAACTTGCTGAGAAAGATGGTGCCTGGAAGAGTTTGGATGCATTTCCAATATTTTGTTCAGCTCTCAAACTAGGAACAGAAGTGGTGAAACAGCATAGTCTCTGTGAAGTACAAAACACTGAGTTACAGGGCAGCAGACACATGGGACAGCAGGAATGGTGGGGACTCTCCTAAGCCAAGTGTTCTACGTGTAGCAGGGCCCTGGCTGGGGTCATTCTCCGGCCCTATTTCAAACAGACAGAGTACAAAAAATACTTCGACTGATAATTAATTGTACTGGAAACAAGCAGTCTACTGAAAAGCAAATCTTACTCTAGGTGCCAATGAGTCCTTAAAAGCAGAGAAGGGACTGAGGAGCTGCACTTCGGCAGTGCTTCCAGGATCATTCACGCTGCTCCATTTTTACTTTGGGAGGTCTTAGGAAGGTCCTGTTTTTCTTTTCTTTCTTCCCCTTTGTATTTGCCTGAAAATTTCTCCAGCTGTCTACACGACCATCCCGACTTTCCTGGGAACAACAGTGAGGAATTGGAGCGTTAACAAGTGCAAGAGCCAAGCACAGGTAGTACATACCAGTTTCAGATCAGTAGCAATTTCCCTTTATCCAGCATGCAGCCCCTGACAGCCATTACACAAAGGCACTGGGAAGAGTCAGAGCAATACAGTACATTGGAACTACAAGTGAGCTTACACACACCAGTATAAGCACTCTGCTGGATTCTTGTTTCAGAAACCACCAGATTGGGTTAGGCAGTCCTTACTCTCTATTGAATCCTCAAAGGAAACAAGAAACCTCTCAAATGGCTGTTCCTAATCTGTCAGCCCAGAATGTGTGATCTCCTTTCTCTCTCTCACCTCCTCATTCTCCTGGTGCTGCAGCTTGGAGGCAGGGAGAACAGAGAAGGGAAATGTACTGCTGCCTTCTCTCATGCTTCTTGCTCGAAGTCTCATCACATTGACACAATGAGAAAAAAAGGCCTCTGGTGCACTTCTCTCCTCTCCCTGCCCTACCTGCTGAGCAGCAGAAACCTTTCCTGAGGATAAAAAAAAACCAGAAACCAAACCAAACCCAAAAACAAAACCCACAAAAATCCCCTAAACCCCTAAATCTCCCCACAAAGCCAACCTATGATCTCTACAAGCTGAAGGTTTCACAGCAGGACAGAACAAGTCCAGGGATGATCCATTTCACACATGGGATCCATCCGCTCCAGGCCCATCTCTGCAATACCGGTGCTGCAGATGGGCTGTGGCTACAGCAGCTGCCTGCTTCCCTTCCCCCTCCCCCATGGCAGGATGGGAGAGGGCCCAGCACTAGCAGGGATCTGGATGCCGGGGCACAGTGCAACCCCAATACCTACACTGGTCTTCTCCAGCCTTGCTGGTGACCATGTCATCTATGTGAAAAGATGGTGTCAAAGCTGGGTGTAAATGCCCAAAATGAATCCTTGGCATGCACAAGAATGAGAGGCTTATTTCTGCTATGCAGAGATTCAGCTGTCCAGCAGTGGCTGAGGACACACAGGTGCTCAGAGCTACAGTTATCAATAGCTCTGCAGCTCCTGTTTGCTCAATCCTTATTTGGTTGTGTCACTTGCTCCCATGTCCCCAGCTGCTGTGGCTTTACTGCACCCCTACAACAGTGACACCCACCTTCTGTGGTCATCCTGGTGTGAGAACACAGGACCTCTGTCAGCAGCAAGGCCAGTGACACACTCAATTTACTTCTCTGGCATTAAATAACAAAACCCATAGCACACTCAATATAGCAGCACTAAAGTTTTCTAGAATATCCAGCTCTTATATATCTGTTATATGGCACACAACCACAAACTCTTCCAAGCGGAGTCTCCAGACACATCCTAGTTGTCTGCTTTCCATAGGATACCAGCCCAGCTCACACATTTCTCTCCCAGATATCCCCTTTTTTAAAGTTCTCTTGAGCAAAGACTGGGCTCTGGCTTTGGATTAAATGAACAATCTAGCTCATCCTTTCATAACGTCCTGCACATCCTTACCAACATCTTTCCCACCCACCATTCTGTCGCTGTTGAGCGCTAGCCGAGTGCAAGAACCAGACTGGATCGGGCGAGGCGGAATTCTGATTTCATTATTTAATTCTAAAACTTATATAGACTTTTAAAAGTTTCTCCGGATTGGGTCAATTCAAAACCTCCCCCTAGGCCTATAGGCCAGGTAGAACTGTCCATCTTTCCAGAGACAGTTTCAATAACATCCAAACCTTATCTTTATTTATAGAACACAGGGAGAAGAAGAGAAAAATTCCCATGGGAAAGAATCTGTGCTACCACACCATTCCACGCACGTCTCAAGTCTTCAGCTCTGGTGTGTAATGAGCAAAGAGTTATAGGCTAGATCGAGTATTTTGGTGGGCTGTAGGCTGGATCCCTAAAATAGCAGCACGACCACCACAACCTACTTCAGATATGCCTAAACCCAGGCTGCAGGGTGGCAGGAAGAAGTAACGGAGAAGTGACTGTCCATCATGTCTTTGATATTCAGAGGAGAGAGATTCCATGTGTTAGAAACCAGACTGGAAAGTATCACCAACAGTCCACACAAACACTTTCCAGATTAAGTTTTAGTGGTCACCAGTGACCTAGGCTAAGCAGCAATTCCATTTTACAACTAAAGACAAGAATGAACTGCTGACAAAGATGAAAAATAGTATACCTTAATTTACCAGATCTGTTTCTGCATAGGTGATACCCAAGCCCTATTGATGGGTTCTTCTCTACACACATGAACAAAACCCAGGCTGGTGCAGATCTATTAAATTATCTTACAGACTTGCAACCAAAAGGTCTCTCATCTCTCTAGGGGCATTCCCTGCAGCATGGACAAGAATTGCTGAGGTCCACTCTGTAAGTTAAACTGCTGAATACCTCAAAGTTCTTCTGCCATTCTCGTTCTCGTTTGGCTTTCTCTTGTGCTTCGATTTCCTCTTCCCTCTGCCGCTTCCTGAAAGGGAAGCCACAAAGAACTTATGAACCCACAAGCATCTACTTTAAAAAGCAAGGAAATACTTTCAAAACATCTTGGAAAGCTCTTCTAATTTTTTGGCAGGTTACAGAAGAGATAAATACACACACCTAAGATAGCACAGCAAACAGAATTTTGTTTCAAATTTGGAAGAGCAGCGAGCAGAGAAGATGGTTTGGCCCCACTGACAGCAGGCACACAATTAGTGAGTCGGCTTCTCTTGCTCAGCAAAAGAAGCTGGACTTCTTCATCCAAGAAGCTGGACGTCACTCTAGTGGTAAGTCTCTAAAACTGTTGAGTGTACATGTTCTGAGAAGTTAATAACCACTTCAGCACGCAAAGTACAAATTAAATTTTTAACCTCCTACTTTTCATCTGTAATCAAAAGCAATGTCCTACAGCCATCTCCCATCTCACTGATCAGCACAGAACCTCGCAGCAGGAAGTGTATCTGCAGTGAGCACTCAGGCAGTATGTGATCAAAACACCTAAAACAGTTCAGGATCACACATGCCACAGGGTATTTCCGGCACTTAAATAAAATTAAAAATCAATCCTTTGCACACTAATAGCATGCAGAATTGTGTCCCCATTTCACTGTTGTGGCTGGCCTCTATGAGTACACATAAGAGAATACAAGCATATCAAATATACTGATGTCTTCAACACAGGAGGGCAAATTTCCTGTGTATTTTTCTCAAGCATAGGGCTCTACAACCTATGGGCTACCCAGAGAAGTAGTGGAATCCACATTATTGGAAATCAGCTTGACAGGACCCTTGTTAATCTAATCCAAGGCTCTGCTTTCAGCAGGAGGTCAAACCAGATGATCTCCAGAGGTTCATTCCAATTTAGACTATTCTAAGACTCTCTGATCCCTTATCTTCTCTGAGGAAGCATGAGGGGGAAGAAGAGCCTGAATTGCACAAGCAGAACATCACTTATACCTTTCATGCATTTCTTTTGCTTCTCTTTCTTTCCTCTTAATTTCCAGTTCAGCAAAGAGCTTCATTGTCTGTTTGTATACAGCTTGTTTGAACTGTAAAACACAAATTCAGTCTTAAAATAATGCCTATCAAAGTTATAGTCTGTTTCACATACGAATGTAAGACGCTAAGAAGAAAGCAAACCACAGGTGTGCCCACATAACCCCTGTCTTGCCCCGACAATAGCAGCAGTACACAGAAAGGTATAAACCACTGCTGATTAAATTCTGGCCCTGGCACCAGGAAACAACTACATATTAACCTCATATTAGTCTCATTTTAATTTGTATTCATGAAACTGTGCCTAAACAGAACTGCTCACTTCAAACCCTCTTGGGTTAAGTCTTACATTGTCACATTTGACAAAAAAAAAGGCAAAATGGTCACTGTTTTAGAGAGTAATTTTCCAGCAGATCATCTTGATGTGTTGTAAAAATCTAGCATTGGCTTCCCAGTAGGAAATCAGTATGCTTAAACCAATCTTCATTACTAAAGAACAGCAAGAGACTTCTGAAAAGCAATGAAAAATAGGATGGTTATGGGGTTACTGTGGTGATATCAACAGGTAGAAACCACTTTCCAGGAAAAAAAAGGGTGATGAGACTAATCAAGTCAATGTTTGGCAATCACCTATCATTGTTACAGCCTCTCATATTGCTGGACTTCTCCATACTAGAACCCAGGTAAGAAGAACTAAGGTATGCCATGCCCTTTTTAATACAAGTGCTTTGTTGCAGAACAGCACATCTGTCTCTCAGTGCTATATGAAAGAAACAGACAGAACAGCTCTCACTAGAAAACTTCACAAGCTCATTTTAACCGTGCTGCAGTGAGTGCTACACGTGCCTCTGCCGGCAGCAGGAATGCCACGGTTCCAGCAGTCAGAAGACAACAAGAAATTCAATTCAAAAAAGAGTGCATGATGCACAAGCAATGAAGACTTGCTTTGAGAAAAGAACAGGGTATTTTGATCTTTATAATCGCACAATATATTTACTCTTTACACTACAGTGAAACTATTTTCCAAAGTACACAGGTATCACCTGACACATGATACTCTACAGTGGCTAAGCAGAATTTGTTGTTCTTTAAATGTAAGGGTTTACAACATTAACAAGTCTAATAAATACTTCTGTACTGGTTTTGAATCTTAATTCCTCAAAATGCATTTTGTACTCCCCAGTTTCTCTGAATATAGTACAACTTACAACTTCAGGATCATCCTCCTCTACAGTGGGAGGTTTTCCATCCTTCTTCAGCTGCTTCTTTTTTTCTTTCACCTAAAGATTAAGAACAAAAATAAGAGCCTTAAAAATTTTATAAGGCTTACATAATTGTATCCAAGTAGTTCTGCATTCCTATTCCAATGTGTAGAAAGAACTCTTTTACTGATTGGATTGATGTTTTATTTTACATCAAGACAAACACATACAAGATTATTATCACATGAACTGTAATAATTAAAAATACTGTGTTGGACACTATTCCTTCAACCTAATCCCTTTTGGTTTTTTGAAAGATACATTCTTATTCAATATACACCATCCAAACCAACAAGAAGTTTATTTTGCTTCTTGATATTCAAGTGACTAACAACAAACAGAACATCAAGTGTTCTTTGTGTTAAGAGTATCTGAGTTCTCCCATATCATCTGCTTCCTCAAGCTTTCTGTGTTTTAATCCACCCACATCACTCTAACTTCTTGGCCAATGCAATCCAACCTCCTTTTCTTATCTTACAGGTCAAAATCCCCCAAACTTCCCAGTCTCCTGCTGTCACCACCTATTCTCTTCCACCTACACATATCTGAACTGCATCATTCATTCACAGACTTGGAAAAAAATATTTAGGTCAGATCATGTGGTCTGACCTGATTAATTCAAGTACTGAATTTCACTGAATTATCTTGCACTGAGCTCAACAGCAGTCCTGGACATACCAGGCTTGTTTCTGCTGTGAAGAGCTTGGTGCCCACCTGCACAGTACCATTACAAGGTTTGCTCAGTTTAGTGACCTCAACATGAGGCAAGTGTACCAAAAAGCAAAATATGAGTGATTGATTACCACTCACCCCAACTCCAGACGTTCCCATAGAATACTTACAGTGTGTTCTACGTATTCTTTTCCTGCCTGTATCACATCCAAAGCTCTCTTCTTTTGCTCCTGATCTAGCAGCAGCTTGTAAGCTTTATCTACAGCTAACAAAAAGCATCAATATTAATAGCACCAGTAGTCACATTCACAAGGCATCACAAGACTGCTACTTGTTGGCATTACTAATTTGGCTTCTAGAATTTGTGGAGGTCATTTGCTTGGCAGTGATTTTTGTTTGGGTTTTTTTATTCAATACATCTAGGAAAGCGGTAACATGATTAGTTAAATGAGTTTTGGGGTACAGTAATGGCAGGAACTGTCTGATACCTTCTGGAGGGAGCAGGTGAAAGTATCAGTCCTACCTGCTGTAGTTACTGGGCATGAGGTAAGTTTAAGGTGCAGAACACCTTACTGTGATGCAAAGCACACACCTAAAACCATCACTCTTCTTCTGTCATATGGTCTTTGAACAAAATCTAATGCACAGATTAAACAGTTTTTCTTGAACAATCCCAAAACTTCATGAAGATGTCTGTCCCTGTTGTGACATGACAATGCCATTGTTGCCACCTAGTGCCACCTGCTGAAATGCCACCACCTCACACAGCTGCTGCTGCCGCAGCTAAAGCACCTCTGCAGCAACCCTTCTGTCCCATCCACCCTAATGAACATTTAAACCAGCACCAGAAAAGCCACAACTACTAACCCAGAGCAGCCCAGAGAGAGAGCATTACCTTCAAACGCCTTCTGGGCTCTATCTGCATCATCCTGGTTTTTGTCTGGGTGCACCAATATTGACAGCTGCAAGATAAAGGATCTTGCTATCAAGATCATGGTAAAAGATGAAGAGTATTTCAGAGATTTTTGAGAGAAGGGAAATAGTCTCAGACAGAAAGAATCCAAAGAGATCACATTCCTTTGTAACCTAACAAACCAGCTGACAACATGCAGAAGTATGTGCCAGTACAAGCTGATAGAACAAACAATCCCTGTAACAAACAGGCTGTCCGAGAAAAGCCGCAGCTTGTGATGTGTGGAACAATTTAAACACCCCTCAGCTGCAGTGCCTGGGCTGATATGAACCCCTTGGTCATTGAAGATTTGTATCCTTGGTCTTGACAAGAAACAGACATAAAAAGATCATCCTCAACCAAAGTATCTCAAGAAGCTCTCCAGCATCCCTAAGGCTGTTCAAATACCAAACTATTTAGGAGTGGTCATTTTTCCTTAGGCTACTTTACTGAAAGTTAAGAAAACTCCTGCCTGTACTCTATCTGACAGAGACAGGACATGGATCAGCACCATCCTGAGGGGAACTTCAACTGGGCTGGAAACCACATGTCCTCCACATTCCTCTTTCAGAAAGTTATTTCAAGCTTTCCCCATATGGCTTCTTTTTAAATTTTTTTCCAGACCTTTTATTTTTGCCATTGCTGTATAGAGCAGCAACTGAAACCACATTAGTGCTGAAGTATACAAAATAACTACTTTTGGAGCTCTACAGCTGCCAGTTTGTAGCTCCTAGGAAAGGGTTTGCCTTCAGTCCTGAACAGATTTACTTCAGCCAGTGTCTTTTTTCCCCTTTGTTGGCTATTCCACATTCTGCACTTAGGTGTTTGATTTCTTCAAAGCACAATTCCATGCACATATTGCATTTCATTACCTTGAATTCAAATCATCTCCCTGTAGTGTTTTACCTGCCCAAAGCAGAGAACGTCCCACTTTGTCTTGCAGAACTGAGAAGTCAGCAATAGACCAAAAAGTTATTTCCCCACTTCCCACATACAGGAGTAGCCCATATTGTGCTCCTCTGCCACCCTGCATCTTCCTGTCTAAAGACACCCACACCTTTAATTCAGGTGGAGGCTGCAGCCCTCCAAATACTGTTTCTTTGCTGTATGCACTGATTAAACTCAAAACTTTTCCTGCAGGTCTGTCAGCAGAGGGAGGCTGGGGTAATGCTTCCTGTGTTGCAGACCTGCCAATAAGCAGGGCTGCTACTTTTCCAGGTAACCAAGCCACTAAAAATGACCACAGAAATTCTTAAAGAAACCTCAGAGAAAATATACTTTTGGATCCAAGTCCATATATTTGAGAAAAATACTTTTTGGTCTTCCTTTTGAACTCAAGCTCAAGAGGCTGATTATACATGGCTATATCACTTTGCAATAGCCCCATCACACACAGAACAGGCAAAACAGTCTGTCATGCATGGACCAGGGACACTGCTGCAGCCCACCTCTTGGTGATACAAGCATTGTTCTATGCATTTCTACCAAAAATAGACACCCATCTACCCAGATACAGTTTTACTACCATTTTTCTTGTGCCCACACCAAGCTGCACAATCTCTACAGCACTTCTAGTTCCCTTCCATAGACTTTGAGTGCAAAAGCTGAATACCTGTCGGAATCTTTTCTTTATCTCTTCATCTGTGGCTTCAGGATCCATCTGCAGCACCTAAAGGAGACCATGAAAGCAGAGCAAGTTTGATGCCACTCTCTATGTTTCAGGCTCCTGTCAGCAAGCTCTAACACTCTCATGAGGAGTGGCTAAAGTTACTTGTTCAGCCTGAAAAAGAGAAGGCTGAGCAGAGAACTCATTACACTCTTGAACATCCTTCCAAAGGGCAGCTCAGGGGCAGGTCACCGTCTCTTCACTCTCATGACCAGTGACAGGACATGAGGAAACTGTACGAAAATGAGTCAGGGGAGGTTTAGTTTGGATATCAGGAAAAGGTTCTTCCTCAAGAGCATGTTGTGGCCCTGAACAGGCTCCCCAGGAAATGGCCACAACCCCAATGCTGCCAGAGCTCCAGGAACTTTTGGACAATGCTCCCAGGGATGCGCAGGGTGGGATTGTTGTGTGTCTGTGCAGGGCCAGGAGTTGGACTGGATGATCCTGATGGGTGCCTTTCAACTCAGCATATTCTATGATTCTGTAACACTTGGTACACTGGCACACACACCAGAAAGCCTGCCCCACAACGACATGAATTTTCACCCAGTAAAACAAACATTTCACCATGTTTGTGACATTTGTGACACTACTTTTAGCAATGCTAGAGGCCTCTGGCTATGCCAGAGTGTCCTTTCTACATTCAAGTCTTGTGTAGACAGCTACAATCCATGAATTGGTCTGAACCTTCGACCAGTCCCATAGCAATGCTCAGTCTGACAGAAACAAAAGCATATGGTGGTTTGGGGACAATGTCAGGTCATTCATAACCTAGAACTTTGGGCAGGAAACATACTACTTCATAAGAATTTAGTCATTTTATCATTTTGAAAGAAGACAGTAGAGTTTTACTGTTTGGTTTCCATGAGTGACACCACTTGTTTATTGATCTTTACAGATGTGGCAGAGTTTAGGAACCCTTTAGCGAATTAATTTACTGAACAGAGGATTTAAGCAGCAAGTGAGCAGATGCGTGCAGTCTGACTCTAAGAATCTGTAAATAAAAAACACTCTCCCACAGGAAAGCTACAGTCTACTCTGAAATAGCTTTCTTAATTTACTCTTCAAGTCAAGTACTAAGACCTATACAAAACTGAACGTTGTCAAAGTGAATGTGCTGGCTCATCTGGCTGACCAGCCCTGAACTGGGACTACAAAAAGCACCTGAGGCTTGAAAAAGGCAGAGAAGATGACATCAGGAAGGAATATGCTCAGAGAGAGCCAACGCCAGATGAACACCAGACTGCTTATTTACTGTCTTCATCAGGCTTTCCTACTTATTAAGACTTTATAACTGACTGCAACTGGAATCAAATACTGTAAAGTGCAAGGGGATTATCCATTACCCAAAGGCTCCTCAGAGACTCCTCACTGGTATGACCACTGAGAGACCTTTTCTTACTCTATGCACTATGCAAGTTCAGTGGGATGAACACCCAAAATAAAACACACAACTAGAAATGCTGAATTAAGAGAGCTATGACCAGAACCTGCCAAGCTGCCACCTCCAGCTACTACCTTCCTGTTCAGAAGCCAAATCTTCCAGTGCTGCTGTATGAGGAAAATGTGACAATATATAGTCTGTGCCGCCATCAAACAGTGAGAAAGAGCAAACACATACACGCCATCTTGCTGTCTTCTACAACCTTCTGCACAATTATCTGTACCTAGAGAATTTTTTTCTTTCCTTATGTTGTCTTTTACTGGAATAAATACTCAAGAAATCAGGAAATTCATACACCAATTTAGAAAGGAGGATAGAATGCTCAAACTAACCTCAAAAGGGTTCAAGTTGAAATATGAAGATCCAGGTCGGGTCAGCCGGTCAATTTGGTTTTTTGATGTTAAAACAGAGTCCCGTTTTTCAATTTGTTTTACCTGAAGAAAAAGAGAGACCTGTATTAACTGACCATCGCAACACCCTCACCTGTTTTTTCCATGCTGTTAGTATGCCAGTCATCCTTGTCCTGGACTACAATTCATAATACCTCTTGCTTACCCCAAGCCTGTAGTTATTTTACTCAGGCACACATTTTTCAGCCTTTCCTACAGCACAACAGTATTTTTAGTATCACATTTTAACTATAAAACACACTGCAGAGCAGTTCTGTCTGTTTCTTCTATGGCTTGCTCTACAGTTGTGCCTTCCCCTCTCCCCATGCATCTCCAGCAGTACTGTCACTGTGATTCCTTGAAAACCACGGCAATATTACTCTTAACCCGTTGTTGGCAGTGCAGCCCTTTAAACACGTCAAGTGATACTGATGCAAATACACAAGCCCACTTTACTCTGACCACAGGTTATTTAGTTCAGTTTCGTTTTTACCCTTCACAGTACTATGCCGAACTAAACCATGTATTTATATTTAATGAAAGAAACAGGCATCCAGCGAGCTGGCACGGCCTTTGTGCAGGCAGCTCAGGAAACACGTTCGGGCTGTACCCAAAATAACGACGCCCGGCACACAGAAAGGGGCCCACGCACTCTCCCAAGTGACAGTTTGCCCACACCAAGGCCTCAGGGACAGCGAGCGCACACCTCCCACCGGGTTTAGCCGAACGAAACGCGGGCCGAACGCGGGGTCGCGTCCCCAGCCACCACCGGGGCTGTGGGAGGGCAGGACCGAGCACGAACCCACCGGCATGCGTTGCTCGCTCGCCCACCC
>VZTH01003784.1:182622-295165 GCA_013397815.1 Aleadryas rufinucha | reverse complement strand
GGGCCCCCCCCCCGCCCCGCCCGCCGGCGGCCCCTACCCCCGCCCCAGCCCGGCTCCGCGCGGCCCGCAGGTCCCGGGGCCGCAGGCGGTACCTCGTTGTAGAAGGTCAAGAACGCGTCCTCGGCCGCGCNGGGGCGGCCTGCGTGGGGCTCTGCTGGCGCAGCAGCAGCGCTGGAGCTCGGGATCGGGCGCTGACCAGGTGGGCGCGACGGGCTGGAGGTGTTCCGAGAGTGTCCCTTCTCCCCGCCGTCTGTCCGTCCCTTTGTCCCTCGTCCCGTCTGCCCGTCCGTCTGTCCCTTTGTCCCTCTGTCCGTCAGTCTGTCTCTTTGTATCTCCATCGCTCTGCCCGTCCGTCTGTCCTTCCGCGCTCACCGCCGTCTTTCCCGCAGCTGGGCGAGCTGGGTAAAGGCGCCGGGAAGGGCGGCGGCGGCGGCGGCTCCATCCGCGAGGCCGGCGGCGCCTTCGGGAAGAAGCAGGCGGCCGAGGAGGAGCGGTACTTCAGGTGAGCGGGGCCCGGGGCCTGTACAGCCGCTCCCTACGAGCCCGGGCACGGCCCGACCGGCCTCTCCCGCGCCGCTGCCCCCGCTCGGCTGCGGGGCTATACTTCTGCCGTCCTCTCTTGCAGGGAAAAGGAGCGGGAGCAGCTCTCTGCCTTACGGAAACACCACGAGGAAGAGATCCACCACCACCAGAAGGAGATTGAGCGTCTGCAGAAAGAAATCGAGCGCCATAAGCATAAGATCAAGCAGCTTAAAGACTAAACTGGTGCTATTGTTGAATGTGCATGGCCAATACTGATCATGGTGTAAAACAGCGTGAAGACTGTATCTTTTGATCAACGTAATCCAAATCCATCCAATTATACTGTGGTCTGCAACAACATCAAATAAACTACTCAGTCTCACTTTCTTGCTCAGTAGCTGTTCAATGAAAACAAAAACAACCAACCTCATTATCTGGTTTAAAACTTCATTTTCTTCCAAAGTAAAGATGCACTCTTGAGTAGGCAGGCCTGTACAGAACTGAGCTATTTTCTTTAGGTTTATATGAAAGAAATGACCATTTGTGCCTAGTGGGATAACTTTGAAGTTAAAGCTGCAAGAAGAGTTGGGGGAAAATGGTACCAGTGTAGCGATCCATTCCCAGAGAAGTAATTTTGTTTCAAATAAACTCTCTTTGTGGCCTAGAGGGGTGTTATCTCCACTGAACTAGCAGATAACAAAAAAATAAGGTTCACTTACTGCACTTAGTGTTTAGTGCCATAAACTGAGAGAGAAAAATAGTGTTCTGAGTTATGCTGGGGTCACTTATGGTGGTCCTAGTTCCTGGAGCAAGACAGCCGAGATCCTGACTGCCATGTGAATGTTCTTTTCCACGACTTTAACTACCCAGTAGATTGGGGTTTGTTTTACTGTCTCAACTTCTCTCTTCCTTAGCTAAATCCCTTTCCAAAGAAGGATGGATTAAGACTAATTTTATGCTGTTTCAAACTCTTTTGACATTTTAATGTAGGAAATTCATCATAAAATACACAGTAAGTGACCTGAAACAATGTGGCCTTACTGCAGTAAGCACTGACAAGAAGGGGACTTTACGTAACAACAGGCAGGTAAAGAAAACAGCCTTTCCTTCTATACCTGCACTGTCATGTCTGTAAATCTGCCCAAACAGGCTTACTTTGCAGCACTGGTGAAAGCCTGCCTGTGTTACAGTCAGTGAAGGGTGGCAACAACATTGAACTGGGTGTGTATGTGCCTGGAACTGCCCTATCCAAAAGTGCAGGAGGCAGACGATGCCTTTGATGTTGAAAGTGGTTTGGCAGGGTTGTGACTGGCTGGCTGAAAGTGTCCCAGTTTGTCCTGTGTTCCCTGATACATCCCCAGCCAGCTGCTCCCTTTGGGCTGCCCTCACTTGACGAATATTGCAGGTAGTGGCACATCTTGTCTGCAGAGTAAATGACACCACTGTCACTCTGATGCCCTTAAAAACTGTTCTTCAGTGAAGATGTCACCCATGTGATCAGCCCTGGAAGAGAGGCTGTGGAGTGTCCTTGCCTTGCTCAGTCTGTGAGAGATGCTGGTGTGGTGAGTTCTGCCAAGGCCATGTGCAGAGCTTCGCTGTGGGCTTTGTTCCTTTTAGTCGGGACTAATTAATGAAACACTAATACCTTCCCCTCCCCACCTCCCTGAACCTGGTGAGATGAACTGCATCACGAAAAGCAATATACTAGTTACCTGTTTGGGTTATACCTATTTAAAAATCCAATTTTTTACCTTTTTCAGAATGGTTTTTTTTTCCAGAATCTGTCAGCTGGGGTTGGCTTCCCCAAAAGCTGCAGAGTCACTAGTGAGAAGTTTGGCATAACAGCCTCAGTGGACTGTGGAGAGCTGACATAAATATTAGGACAATTCTGTATTATGAAGGGAACAGATGAGGGTTTAAATTCACGTCTCGAGTTTTATTCTGCATTTTGGTTCACTACCTATGCCATGTAAGCTCAGCCACAGAGCCTCTGCCCAAACACTTGTAAGGGAGGGGATTTGCTGTGAGACTGGGAGTGCAGTGATTTGGACCTCTGTGATCTACCAATGCCACAGAGAGAGGTGTTACAAACTCTGAAGTCCCTCAGGGCTGCGGTGTGCAAGTAAGTACCTTGCTACACCTTGCTACACAGAGCTTTCTTGCCCACCAGCACCCTCTGAAACACGTCTCTCTTTCCTCACATTTCAACTTTGCATCAGTTTCAAGGGGGATCCTACATTGGTAGATGTGCTAGGCCCCTTACCCCCAGTTCATCAGCCCATGCCGTTTTCTGGAGAGGAACATCTGGCGAAGTCACTCCTCTGCAGTGACCCTGAACTCCTATTAGGTTATGGCAATGGAAGTACATGTGAGGACAGGCAGCTCTAGATCTGACGGAGCAAGCAAGCTGGGAGAGAAGCCCCTTTCAGCAGTGGTCTGACTGGCACTTAGTGATTACAAAGCCATGCCCACAGACTGGCTGCTGGAGAGGCTGAATGGATTTAACAGTGCTGTGGCATAAAGCAGTTTCCCTCCTGCTTCCTCCTTTCTCTTTCACTGTCTCAGGCATTATGGGGGGTCATTCAGCTTGTTACCTCACCAGCCTGTGTTTTTGTTCTGAGCCCCCCTGAGTCTAGGTTACCAAAGTGAATGGCTTCTGAGTGAAAAAATGCCCAAATCACCACCAAGGAAATGGAAGAAGTACTGAGGGAGGGAGGTATGGTGTTTTCTCCCATCTCTTGATGGGCCCTTTGCTAAATTAGAAAAGTCTCTATTTTGATTCAGCTGGCACCATAATTGACTTTGCAGCCATCTTCCCCCTAGGAATCCCACTTGGCTGCAAACCTTAGTATGTCTGTTCTATTAGAGTGTCTGTTCAATTCATCCTCAGGATGAGATTTCTTTGCTGGGATCTACCCATTGAGCTCCTCTTCCAGGTAGTCCCAAATCTCCCTGAAACCAGTTTGCTTTAGTTTAATGTCAGTGACACTCTGGCCATTCCTAGTTAGCAGGCACTGCTTTATTTCTTTGGTGGTGCAAATATCTCTGCCTAGCAAAAGACCCTTCTCCTGAACTTGTCTCTAGAAATCACAAGCACCTCACCTGCCCCTCTTGTGCTGTCCAGGTGCAATTCTGTCAAAACTGAGCTCCTACAAGAGCTCCCAGCACCTGTGGTCATGGCACCCCGACCCTTTTCTTGTGCTGGTTCTGGTGTTCTTTAAAACCTTTTATACACAGACTCCATTCCAGAAATGTCTTTTCCTATTTCCTGAGGTTAGTAAGAAGCGTGAGTTTGTGCCTAATCACTAAAAGGTGGCTCAAGGTAAATGTTTGAGGGGGACCTCTGCCTTTTGGCAAAGGAGATGTTAAATCATCTTCTTTTGTGTAGTTTCATTATCAGTGCATCTCTTCAGAAGTATTTTTTAAATTCTATTGAACTTCAGCTGTTTCTGTAATAAATTACCAAATGACATAGATGTTGCTTGTTCCTGATTCCTGTAACACAGCAGTTACCCAGCACAGGTGAGTGTGCTGGGTCTGCTGTGTGTGGCTAAAGGTTTTCTCCCAAGTGGAGTCAATAACACCAGCTTGCAGGTCTGTAACATGTTTATTTCTGCAGCTCCTTTCACAGTGCTTATGATTAAAAACATGAGATGAAAGATGTCCAAGTTAGAGACAGACATTTTACTAGAAGTGTTTTAACTACAAGGCAGAAAAAAAATGACTTAAGGTTATTTAAGATGCATTTGATCTGATGGACATTTCACCAGCAGGATTTGGTGTTTTGGAGCTCACTGCAATAGCATAGGGCTCCTGACAAATGACTTGAGCATTTGCATGACTTGCTGCATGCAGTTTGGGTTCAGTCACCACTTCCAGGGCCAGCGCATGGAGACATGCCAGCTACAGACTGTTTGCTACAGGATTCCAGAGCAGGAATGCTGGGGAGTAAAACATGATTATACCTCAGACCTCAGTGATTGCTGGGGAGTTAAAAAGGCACAAGTTGTCTAGAGACCTTTCTGGGACTCCCCCTCAGTCCGTGTGACCTGGAGGGCAGGGCTTAGCGGTCTTTTGGAAAGCTACAAACTGCCATCTGCTTCCAGGCAACTCTGGTTCAGAGCAACCAAAACCCAAGGCTGATGTTAGAAACTGGTAAGGCTGCAAGGACAGTGCTGAACTCAGATAATGAGCCATAGAGGGGCTAATTGTTCTGGATTTCCTCAAATGCTCTGAAAAGGTTGATGGCATGACTAGTCCCCTGCTTTGTCCCACAGGCACAGGGGTACACAAAGGAAAGGATTCTTCTCTCTTCTCTGCCAGGACTGGTTCATCTTGGTCATTTGCTAGTTCTTCAGGGTTGGACTGACCCTGTTCACAACACCCTGACTTCCCATAGCCTCCTACAGTGCAGCTCCATTAAGTGTTTCACTTCTTGGAGCAGCCTTTATGTCTTCATTGAGATGCTTATCCTTCCTTAACACCAGATCCTCTGCACTGTGCTTCTAAAGATCATGGCCCAACACTGCTTGGCCACTGCAGGAGCAGGAAAAGTGCGCTTTGTTTTCTGCTAAAACTGAGCTGGTGATTTTTGCTGCAGCAAACGGAAGCTATTTCCCAAGTTGCTCACTTTGTGCTGCGTCCTACACAAATGTGATGGAAATTGCCAAGAATCCTTGTCTCAGGGGTGGGAAAAAAAAACGAAAAGAAAGGAAAGTGAGATCCAAGATCTTTAGCGAGCTGGTTTTAGTGCAAGGCACCCAGGTAGCCCAGTCTAGTCTCTTTGGGCCTTTTTGTCACACTCAACCTCCCCATTCCAGAGCAGATAAAGGGAATGAGGCAAGACAAAGACAAAGCATATGTGTGTGCTTTCCTAAAAATCAAATACACTGGCTATGTGCCAGGCAAAATAAACATATGCACACAGGGTAATGACAGTAGCATGGCCTCTGCAGGCAGAAATTTTCCTGAGCATTTCCCTGCTGTAGAGGTGGTGGAACACACAGGGGGTGCTCAGAAAGTTCCTTACTGATAAATAATGCTTGAAGATTTTTAAGACAGACCCTCTCCCTGGAAGCCCGGGATTCAGCAAAGAGCTGCACGCAGAGCACCAGAGAACATGACATTTGCTGGAGGTAAGCATGTCTGTGACATATTAGCCATAATATGCTGCACTAATGATTAGTCTCAATAAGAAGTCTAGAGCATCAGGAAATGTCATATTCCTTATATAAGTTAACAGCTCACACACAAATTACAGCAGATTCAACTCTGTCATCTTGCCACTGATGTGGAACACACAGGAATTTCAGTCCCAGTGTGGAAGAGAAGTGACAGACTGATGGGAACACACTGAGCCTCAGCAAAACTCAACCTCTGGCCCCTGAACATAGGAAAATGTCAACAAGTTGCAGAGTAAATATATAGAGCTGTGGAAAAGCTGGATCCCTTCCCTTCTTTGCTCTGCTCCCTCACGGGTTTGCTCACCGTTTCCCCCTGCAGGACTCGCATGTGCTGAAGGAGCAGAGCAGGGCAGCGTCCTTGTCAGAGCCAGGCTCTCCCTCCTCATGGCCAGGGGCAGCGGGACTGTCCTGCCCTCCCAGCTCTCAGCAGCTGAGATTAACCCTCTCCTTGGTTCCAAGATTATTTTTGTTTTGCCTCGGCCCAGGACTAAATCAGGTATTGTGTGTACCTGTTCAGCTCCAATCAGAGAGAGCTGTAAGTAGTCTCATTCTGGGATTTTCTAGCAACAAATAAAATTGAGAAATCTAGCCAAAAATTAATTTTCTTCTCATCTCAGAGCATCTAGGGCCTCCTCTCAGGCACAGCTTGCTGTCTGGCACTAACCCAACTACCTGCAGGCTATAGCTTGTGGCTATAGGTGGCTATAGGCTAGAGGCATCCGAAGTTCACATCGTTTTGGGCTGAGGTTGTAGTGTGGAACATGAGACCAAAGAACAAAGCACACAGAACCCAGGGTGGTAGTTGCTGGAGATAATCTGAAAATTATTCTCAATTTATTACACTGCAGAAACGTACATACCTCAATATACATTTTGCTCATTAGCCTCATCACGTTCAGTTGCCAGCTGACAGGATATATGTCATTATACTCCATAATCCACTCCTGGATACTATATTATAAAAAACGTAAGAGCTTTGAGGAACATTTATTAAGCATCACTAAAGATGCTCGGCTCCCTCGATTCCTCTCAATATTTATGTTGCGAGAACTCCTTTAACCCATCATTCTTAACTCTCAGAAACACCACTGCAGTGATCTGGGATGGACAAGGCAATGAATGATTACCCCTCCTTCCATCTCTACACCACAGTAGACCCTACATCCACCACTAAAGAGCTGGCTCTACTGCCAAATCTCAGGAGGGAAGTCACTGAGGCACTGCCAATTCTACAAGAGAAGGAGCATGTCTACCACTGGACAGGTTCAGCAAGACAGACTGAACACCTCCAGTATCTGCACAAGATTGCCTCCAGCTTCTGCCTTGGAAACACTGGACATCGCATACTATTTTTTCCCATGCTCCACGTTACCAGTGGTGAGATATCACACATACGTGATTCACCACACAGGTACACGCCATCTTCAGGAGAGTAATTCTGGGGTGAAGGTACTGGAAGAACCTTCTCTGAGAGTATGTGAGCTGCTACTTTTGTTTACCAGACTCCAGATGCGCAGTTCACGTGACCGTATGAACACACGCAGGTTCTCTGGGTTCAGTTTGACACAGCACCCTGGGACCCAGCCTGACCCAACCCAGCATACATTGACTTTCATGTTATGTAACAGCACGTCAAGCACGTGAAGGCAGCACACCACCATCGGTGCCAACAGGCGGATTTCTTCCTGACTTATGTATTTATTGTGTCAAGTCTGCACTCATCGAGAACCTGATCAAAAAAATCTGGCGAGCAGGCAAGTAAGACTTAATCACCGATTAATTACAGATTAGCAGCTGCACAGCCCCGCACGCCAGTGTCCTGAGATGAGCCTGACCCGCAGCTCCTGCAGCCGCATGGCTTCCCCTCCTCGCCTCGAGCCTGGACGGCAACGCAGCCAGAACCGGTCCGGAGGCTCACACGAGGCACGGCTCGGAGAGCGCGACAGGCCCCACGGGCAGACAGGGCTGCGCTGAGGTCCTGGGCGCAGCGCGGGGAGCAATGCCCGGGGGAGCCACGGCCCCGGCTTCGCTCCCTCAGCAGAGGCCCCGCCCCGGGCGCGCCGCGCGGAGCAGCCCGGCGCGCTCCCTTTGTTCGGGCCGCGGGAGGCGCTGCCCCTTTAAATGCCCCCAGTCCAGCCCTACCGGCGCGCCGGGTGGAAGGCGCTCCGCGATTGGTTACGGCGCCTCCCTTCCATTGGCCGCCGGGAGGAATGGCGCGTCCCGCCTCTCGCGCCTCATTGGTGCCGCCGGCTGCCCGTCCGGAACGCGGGTTTCTGAGTGGGCGAAGCAGCGGTCCCTGGAAACAGTTCCGGGAAACCCCGCGTGCTGCCGGGGTCGCGCCGCCGTCCATGAGGAGAAGNGGGGGTTGGGGGCGGCCCGCTCCGCCCAGCCGTGCGGATCAGGGTTGCATGTGACGGGCGGCCGGAACGCGCCTTTCCCGGGCTGTGGGTCGGGTCGGTCCCCGCTCGGTCCCTCCGTGCTCTTTAAAGCCGTACCGGTGCTGGCGGCTGCGGCTGTGCCCGGTCCGCTCTGCCCGCGGGCACAGAAGAAGGTTCTCAGCAGCAAATGCGTCGCTGTCGCAGCGCGCCCTTAGATCTTAGGTAGCTCATAATGCGGTAGAGCTGGGAGGGACAGCTGCACCCACCCGCAGCGCTCGGGTCTCTGCTTCGTACTTCCATTGAGAGAATAACGCTTGTCAAGTACTTAAAGGAGAAACTATCCAGAGTTTTGTTGTTAAGACACTGTTTTTCTTAAGTTAACTTTTGTCAAAAGCCTTTATTAAATCTTGAAAAGTTTTGCCTAAGTGCATCATTATTGCAAATATTTTAAAAATAAGACTTTATTTACTCGGTCTGAGCAGCCTTGTTACCTGTCAGTAATTTGAACGTGCTGCTTAAGTACATAAGCTGTGCTGGACTACTCTTTTTGAAACAGTGTGTTGGGTTCCCTTTCCCATGGCTCCAAAGGATCCCACCGGCACTTTGTGCTGCAAAGGACATTAATGCTCATGAAGCTGGTGCTTTGGTTTTTTGATTGGTTGCTTTTTTTTCCTTTGAGACTACACTTTAACACAGTTTTTTGTTGGTTTCTTTTTTATTTTTACTTGTAGAAGTAATCTAACCAGAATTTTGCATCTCGCAGTGTAAGCTTTTTGTAACCTGTGCAAAATGTAGTGTTTGCGAACGAGCAGTGTCTGCTCGATAATTTTGCATCCTTGAAATTGTATTTTCCACAAGCATTACGTGTCCTTACTTCTCAGTTTTTATGTCTAGGTGAACACTACTGAAATAATACTTGAGTCTCCTGCTAACACTCAAGTTCCTAGTTCAGTCAAAAACCGCAGTACTCCCTGCTTTGTTAGCCAGACATCTGCAAAATTCTTTGAGGATAAATTGAGGATAAATTCTTCAGAACAGAGCTCATTTTTGTTGAAGTGTTGCTTGGAACTGGAGTACCAGGAGTGTTGTTTAGAACAACCCAGACAACCAGATGAGCTATGATTTGCCAACTCCAGTGAGAAATGAGCTTGGGCATACTTTATGGTTTAGTTTAGCAAAATGTAGGAGCTGTTGGTGCAATCAGTGTTTTTTAATGGCACTGATGGGCACATTGCTAACCTGCTGTGCTAAAGTCATCTCCTAATCATAGTTGTGTGGGTACTGAAGCAGAGTTTGTTTCTCTGTGGGCTGTGCTGGTCCCTTGCTTAGCATCATACTGGAGGTTCTCAGATTTTTCTTTCTATGGGGCTGTGGAGTGAGCAAGGCTGAGCTGGAGAGGTGAGGGTGCCAGCTGTGCTTTACAGGTAGTGAGAAATCCTGGCTACTGTGTAAAGGTCTTCAGGCTGTGATGACTTCAACATAAGGTTTCTTGTAATTCATGCTAAGAAACACTTAGCATATCATAATTAAGCTATTAAAATGTACTTTCTGTGATTGAATAAGCTAAGGTACAAAAGAAATGGATATAATGCCTTCATGGACAGAATAAAGGGCCTGCCCTTTTGTACATGCCTTCATGTACAGAAATATTTCTGAACAAGTAAGGTCTTAATAAAACCCCAATTCAGTCTTTAAATGTGAATTCTTATCTTCTCCCCACTTGTATGTTTATCTTCCTGGCTTGACAAGAACCCTCTTGAAGTGTGAGGCATAACTGTAGGGACTACACTTCTTTGCTTGTGGTCAACTAAAACAACAAAAACAAACAAATGCCCCCCAAACTTCCTTCAGTGTTATTTTTAAGATGGTTTAACTTAGCTGCTTGACACAGATAATATATTGGTTAGGAGTAGTAACATAAACAAGTGGAATGACTTTGGTGCAGAGTTTTTATGTATGCATTAGTTGGCTTCCTGTGCACCCGAGCTAAACAAGTTCCATTCCTGCATGAAACGAAGTTTTCAGCAGGAGCCCAAAACCAGTATTGGTGTATAAACACTGTTAAGTTGGTTATGGTAGGTTTCGATATTGTCCTTTTGCCGGAAATTTTCTGTTCCTTCTCATTTAAGCTGTTCCTAAGCATGTTTTGAGTTAACTAGACTGAATTTATAATTAATTGGATGGAGTTATACTTAGATAGTCTGTAGGTGGCAACCTCTGTTAGAGGCATGGTATAAGATAAAGGGAATAGTAACATCATGGCTGTTTAACCAGTGATTGTCAGATTGAGGCTGTGATCAGGTGTCTCTTATCAAGATGCCATACACTGTCAGGATCAGATCTCTGTTAATTTGTTTTCCAGAAAAATGACTAAATGAGCCATTTGAATTACAAAACAGTGGAAGCACCTGTAGTTTTGACTTCCTACTTGTCATATGAGAGCTTAAAAACGGGGCTAGTAACTTTGTAAATTATTCTGGAGATGCAGGAATTTTGGATGAAAGATAGTGAACAGCTAAAAACATGTTTTATATCATGAAGTATTTATGATCTTCAGGAAATTGTTTGCAACAACAGTGTGATACTTGAAACAAGACCCTTCCCCGTATGCACAGGTAGGAGGTGGTGAGGCTAGGTAACATGTTGGGCACCAGTGAGAATTCTCCTTGCCTATGTACAATTGTACCCAACGTCTATTTATTACTTCTGCTTATTTGGTAAGCATGGTTTTGTGTACACTGTTTTAAATTCATCCATTTCTGCATGTTTTAAAAACAAATACATATCCCACGTGTACTTATATACATAATTCTTTACTTATAATCCACCCTTGAAGTCTTTCTGATTCAACCAGTCCCCCTTTTTTCTAGATACTAAAATATCTTACTTAATGCAGATGGAAAACTGAGTGTATGCAGGTGCTCCTCTGCGTGGCCTGGTCTGTCATAGGCTGAGTCACATGAGCACACTGCGCATGCCAACAGAGATATCACTCCTCTTTAACATGCTTTTAATATTTTTTAGAGCAGAATAAAAATGTTAAAGTAATCATCGTGTGTTTTACTTACTAGATAAAATTCAGTTAAAAATATTTTTCTTGTTAGCTACAACTAGCTGATGTTATCAAGGAGGAGAGCTAAATAGTCTTTTTCAGCTATGACTTTCACCCACATATCTCTGCTGAACTCAGAGTGAAGATTCAGTATTACAAGAGATGCATTTTTGCTTGTTGGTGATTTTTGAGGAAGAAAAATCAATTTAATCTCAGATTTCAGGCCAAGCTTGCAAAGCCATTAGGGGATCTATTACTATAACTGTGAAAAGAAATATATGTCTTCTGGATGCTCTTGGTACCTGAATATTTTAGCAGCTGTGTCACTTCAGAATTTTCTACAGTATATTTCTTTAGGAAAACCTTTTAAATTAAGTTTGTATGACAGGAAATAGCTAAAATTTGAACACCCAAACTGAACATGCATTGCATTTGACTTCAGTTCTTTATGAAGTTACTAATTCTTAAGCAAAAATAAACCATATAGCTAGTGAATTATAAAGCTGAGTATTAATTTAAATTGCCTAAAAGCCTACTTAAAACATCATTTGAGCTGTGGTGCTGTGTAGTAGGGGTTAGATATTGCTCCCCACACTGGTATATGCTTGTGGTGAAGGTTGACATCTTTTTGTGCTGTGAATCTTGCCTGTCAGAAGTTTGAGTCACTGTGCTCCAGAGGAGGTGTTTCTGTCTGGGCACAGCATAGCTTGTCAACCTTTTGTTCAGTTATAGGCAGCACTGAAAAAAGTGTTAAACTTTTGGGTATGTGACACTTGGGAGCGACTGTGGGTTAACAAAAAACTGTCCTTCATTGTCACCATAAGCCCTTGTAGTTCAGAAGCTCCTAGTAATTGCTCCAAGTAAATCTTCTTTCTGTATTTATATGGTGCTGTAGCCTCTCAGTTCTTTGTGGCTTGGTTTTTTTTTGGTTGGGTTTTTTTTTTTTTTGTGTACAGAGAAGACAGTATGTGTAATGAAATTATTATATAAGGCAGTAGAAAGGTGAACACAAAAATGCCCTCCTTTTTATATCTTTTTTGTGTGTCTCCGCTTGTAAGTTTTTGAGAAGAGGGGTTGAGCAAAGCATTTTCGGTGTAATTAAACCCCCTCTGCCCTGCACTGTTTCAAATCTGAGATCTTGCTGAGGCTATCTGGCAAGCAGACACGTAGCCGAGTTTTGCTTTCTGTGATGTTTGTAACCTACAGAAAATTGATGTTCATTAGTGTTTTGATAGTTAATACCTGTAGGGGTCGGTAAGCATTATTGTAGCTTCAGGTAGCTTTTTTTTTCCCTTCTGTAACTAGGCTATAGTTGCCTTTAAGTAAACTGAATTGGTTAGAAAGTAATTTCTCTTTGTCAAGTAACAGAATGTGTGTGTATATATATGCTATGTAGCTATGGGAAACTTCCTTTCTTTTCCACTCTAATGGCTTAAAAAAGTGGCATCTGACAGAAACAGTGTGAGGCTGCTTTACATGTCTCTAAAATTGCCCGTCAAAATAAGGCAGCTTTAGTAAAATCATGACTGTCTGAAGAAAAATGATTGGGTTTCTTTCTTCCCTTGCTCTAGCTTTCAGATCTTCATAGGATATCTTCCAACCGGTTCATGAGCTGTAGTCTGGAAGGGTTGGGTGTACAAGGGACTGTTAGAGACTGTGCTTATACTTGGAGACTTGTTTTGTAGTGTAGTAAATAGCTTGAGGCCTCAGCATTTTTTAAAAAACCTGTTCTTGAATCATCTTCATACCTGTATTCCAGTACTTAATTGCATTGCTCCAACCATGCTGCATTGTCTACCTGGTTATCATTTCGCTGCTGCTCATCAACTTCCGCCCTATCATTTAAAGCCTGAGGCTTGTTTCATTTCTGAACCTAACAGCTGATCATCCTTACGTTCTCTGCTGGGTAGTTGAATTGTCTCATCAGCCTTTTTATTTGAAAACACTAAATATCAGCTGGCTGGCTAATTGAGAAATTGAAGCAGTCTTTAATGAATTGGGCAAAGCCCACTGGAATTGTCTGAGAAGATAGGTGTACATTTTTCGGTGCACATATTTGGAATCAGCTTGTTAATTCTGAAAGCAAGTAGTTTTATTAATATAAGAACTGAAGATGCTGCAGTCATGGCTTCCTTTTAAACCAATAAGGTATATATTATTGAAATAGTAGCTGTGATTTGTACAGCTCCTATTTGAGGGAAACTGAAAGCATGGAAACTGTTGTGTTGCAGCTTCAAATGACAACGTGCATCAAAGTGCAATTTTTCTCTTTCTGTCCTCGAGTTCTGACAGCGTCGTGAGAAAGCATGTGGCTAGTCTTGTGCAGCATGTTGGGTTTGAAGGAAGACATGGCGACAAGCCGAGAAAGTGGAAATAAGTATTAACAAGAAACAAGTATTAACTTTTTAATGCCTTAAGCTACCCTGCAGGGTTATGTGTTCACTACATTTTAAATGATTGTTTTAAAAGTAGCGGAATGGGAAATGGAAATAGCACTAGATCTTCTGAGTCTTTGCTGAAGGATATTACTACCGTGTCCCCGTACATTCTAGCTGCTATGGTAACCAGTTAATGACAATCAGTAGATGAAGTTTAGACGTTGTTATGTACATGAAGTACATTTTTAAAAAGTTATGTAAATTCTTCCATGTACATTTTCCACAATATTAAGGGTTGTACTTTCTTTTGAAACTTAGATCAGCTGCATCCAAAAAGTATTAAATAAAACTTGATACAGGTGATTTTGCAGCATGTATACAAATTAGTTTAGATAAATCATGCATTGTCCTACAAACTAGTTATTTCTGGCTTATTGTAATATAGCTCCTGAATTTTTTCCAGCAGCATAATAAAATGGCTAATCAGGTGAATGGTAATGCGGTACAGTTAAAAGAAGAGGAAGAACCAATGGATACTTCCAGTGTAACTCACACAGAACACTACAAGACACTGATAGAGGCAGGCCTCCCACAGAAGGTGGCAGAGAGACTTGATGAAATATTTCAGACAGGTATAATATGCATTTCTTGTTTCTGATTGGTTATGAAAGCGAGGGCATACCATTTTCAAATTTTTATAGATTAAGATTTAAAAATTCATTGTTTTTGATCTGTGTAGCTCTGAATGTTTTGCTACTTTGATTTCCCTAAAGGCAAATTGGGTTTGACATTGACTAATTACTTGACACATCCTTGGAGTTGTATGTGATATCTTAGTTGCTTTAGGGCACAGAGCACTAGTTTCTTAGACATCAAATGAAGATGTATGTTTCCACATACTAAACTGTACATTTTTTTTTTTCTTCAATCCAAATCATCGTTTTGCTTTTATGTTTCTACTGTCACTGTCACAGTGGTTCTAAAACACTCAAAGGCTACATAGGTGACTTAGTGAGGGAAGCAACTAGCTTGTCTTGCCTGGGACTACATTTGAATTGAGTCTGCCTGTGGATTTTTTGTTCTCTCTAGTTCTGAGTGGACAGTTTAATCCATGTTGGTTATTACACTGAAATGTTCAGCCTGACACTAACAAAGTTGAGGACTAAGCTATCTAGCAACTCGAGTAATACCTTGCTGGTAGCAAGTGGTCTCTGCAACTTCTAAAGAGGTTTCTTTATATACAGAGGTTTTCCTATTTTGTTTTTATAACCACCCTGTTTTATCCTATAGACAGAGGCTTTCTTTTCCTTTTTAGAGTGTGTTCCGTGAACAGATTTTCAAGAAGCAGTAGAACTGCTTTATGTGCTTATCTTGAATGCCTGGGTGGCAAGATGACAGTTTTTGTTGAAAACAGTTAAAATTACACTGATCAAATGAAGGCAGTTCAAAACTAATACCTTATCAATCTTCAGTGTGAAACTGGCTCATGTGGGTGATGTCTTTTGGAAGTCATTCACAGTGAGCTTTCTTCAAGCCTTTACCAGCTTTTATTGGCTTTAGAAATGCACTTTCCACCTGTGGGTCATGATGATGTGCACTTGATGGTCTGAGAGAAGGTGTAAATAATTACCTGGGCAGAGGAACTCGTGGGGTTCTAACATGTGTTGCAGTTAGGTTGTGTTGCGAGGAGTTCTTAAGGAATTTTAAAGCTTTTCAGCCCAGAACCTGACTACCAAGTATAATTCCACTGCATGAGTAACCTGAAAACATTTATTCACACTTCATTAATGCCACTGAAGAGGTTTGCATTGTGCAGGGGTTTGTCAGTGAAGCAAACTACTTTTGACACTTAAGCCAAATTTGGGGTTGAATTTAGCGATTTTTTTTATCTGCTGATGTCTTCCATGGAAGATACAGGTCCCTTCCAAAATGCAGGATCACTTCTGAAATGTAGTCCTTGGGCTTGGCACTACTGTGCATTTTCGAAATCAAGTAGCAGTGAAATAATCTGTGTATTTTGGAGATCAAGCTGTTGCGAAGTGTGTGGAGTTTTTGCTATTTGTCCTAAATTTGTATATATGCTTTAAAAAGTATAAATCTCAGTCTATATGTCTGACTCCACAACTGATGCAAGTGCATTAGAAAAGGAAAAAAATAACTTGGAAAGATCCTTAAAAAGAAAATGCTTCAGAACTGGTCCAATGTTTCTTGGGGGAGTCTGTACCTGTAAAATTAACATTAGCTTTTTTGAGTACATAGCAGGGCTCTAAAGAATACCTTTTTGAATTCTGGCTCTTGGAACTGCATAGAGCAACAAAATGAGTTAAAAAACCCCAAACATTGTTTAAGATACACATGAAGTCCCCTGACTCCTGCTTTTTTGAAGCTGGAGGAAAGAGTGAACAAATCATTTTTGCTTCCTAATATTTTGTGCGGTAGAGCTTCCTAGGTATTTGATCATCAGTTGGGTAGCTCCTTTTTCCCATACAATAGCATACTTGTAATGTTCACCTGTCAGTTTACTCTAGAACAGCTCAACTCAAGAGAAGGAAGTGTGGAACTTAAAATGGGGGATAAACAAAATTCAAATTATTAAAAGTGAGCCAGAGTTCATTGTTTCTGACCCTGGTGTGTAATACTGCTTTTATGCAGCAGATTGCATTCCTGAATGCTAGAAAACTGTTACACAGGAGCTATAATCTTGCACATCAGTTAGTGTTTAAGTATATACATTTTAATTTAACTTTTTCATTGTACTCATATTCTTTCATATACTTGTGTAGGAATATATAATTAAATGTATAATTCTGTTGCTATGGAATGTAACTTTTTGACTTTAAAAGCAAACTGCATAGTTCTTAGTTTGTATGAAATTCAACAGAAATCTGTAACTTCTTTATCTTTAACTTTTAGGGTTGGTAGCTTATGTCGATCTTGATGAAAGAGCAATTGATGCTCTTAGGGAATTTAATGAAGAAGGAGCCCTCTCTGTATTACAGCAGTTTAAAGAAAGTGACCTGTCGCATGTACAGGTAAGGTGAGAGCTCCAGGAGTGTGAGCACATAAGTATAAATAGTGTTCTGGCACTACTGGCAGGAGAGTTGTAACTTAAATTCATTGATGTTGCTGTATTCTTATATTTCAAACCCAAATAACAAGTCTGTTAAAAATTTCCTTAAATGTGTAGGTATTTGAGCACAAAGCAAAAGCTCCCGGATAATAAAAATGTGTGCAGTTGAGAAAATAGGTTAAAATTCTGTTTGGAATCTGATGACTTTCTCAATCTGACGAGTTTGTTCAATTAATTATTGTATTTTCCTGAATGACGGATTCTTTTGACATTTGATTTACTGCATTGACTTGAAGTAGTGACTTCATGGTATGAAGTGTAAGATTCAGTGGGTTCCCAGGGCTTGTCATACACACAATTGAATTATTTTGTAAATTGTATCTACAGAACAAAAGTGCATTTTTATGTGGAGTTATGAAGACCTACAGGCAAAGAGAGAAACAAGGCAGCAAAGTACAGGAATCAACGAAGGGACCAGATGAAGCAAAGATTAAGGTAACACTGGTTATTCTGTACTAGCTGGTATATTACTTGTACATAGACTGAATATGAACTTAAAAGCATCAATACCACCTGGATAAGTGTATTCACACTTGGCTTTAAAGAATTGTATGCATGATAGAGATTCTAAAGAGAAAGGTTGTTGGAAATGCAGCTCTTTCTGATCACACAGTTGCCAAAATCGAAGCTCTGTAAAAACATTGATACCTGTTTAAGAATTGTCTTAGTTGTCCAGTGTTCTGGACTTCGTGGGGTCCTACATACGGAATGCAAAATAAGGGAAAAGACAAACAAGTTCTTTCCAGTGACCTTGTAATATAAAATAAATACTGCTGTTTTTGATAGCTTTTTAAACCCACAAAACAACAGGGTTTTTTGTAGGTTCTGTCTCTTCATATATACCTTATCGAGTGTGGCAAGGAGCAGATAAAGAAATGCTTATCTTGAAATGCTTTATTTGTTCTGTCAATTTTAACCCACTACCCTCTCCCCTGCAAGCAGTCTGACTTTTTTTTTTTTTTTTTCCAGGCTTTGCTAGAGCGGACTGGTTACACTTTAGATGTAACTACAGGACAGAGGAAATATGGGGGTCCTCCTCCAGATACTGTATATTCTGGTGTTCAGCCTGGCATTGGAACAGAGGTTGGTATATACAGACTAATGTGATAATTGCTTTGTATACTTGTGCAAACTCATAAATAGGAAATACTTGAAAATAAACTATATTACAAATTTAATGTATTGTAGAGGAAAATATTCTTCTATGTGTGTCTTAATCAGTCTTTCTTACTCCTCAGTATTCTGCAAAAGACAGGAAGATAGGTTAAAGTGGAGGAAAAAGAGGTGGAATATACTAAAAAAGGCTATGCAAAGTTTCTTAAAATTAAATCGTCAGACTTCATGGTTCACCCTAAAGTTTATAGTGCATCGCTTGAAAAGTGACCATGGATGCATGAGTAGGTAAACATGTGACTTCAAGGTATTTGACTGTTTACAAGAAATGCAATTTAAGCAACACTAGCTTGGTTTCATGTAATGTGCTAAAAATGAAAAAGACTTCAGTGTTGTATAAGGGTACTCACATAAAAGTTTTGAAGAGGACAGTTGAGATTGGTAATGATTAAGGATTTGTGCATTTGCTTTTGTTTCAATCTATATGAAAAAATCCCTGATGATTGCATGGACTGATAATGAAAGTACCACAACTACTACACTAAAAAGAGGCCATGTAGCTTCAGGTTTTGGGTTTGGTTTTTTTTTTTTTCCATTTCTGCCTTTAGAAAGGTGACTTAGAGGTTGTTTACCAACTCAGTGGTGTTGCCAGGGTACTTATGTGATGTATAAAGTGTTATTTAACTGCACCATGTCTCACTGACATAAGGAAGCATCTCTTTACCCAGAGGGCGGTCAGACATTGAACAGGCTTCCCAGAGAGCTGGTGGGTGCCCCAGGCCTGTCAGGGTTTAGGAGCATTTGGACAGTGCCTTTAATAACATGATTTAGCTTTTGGTCAGCCTTGAAGTGGACAGGCTGTTGGACTGGCTGATCTTTGTAGGTCCCTTCCTACAGTGAACTACTCTCATGACTGAAAGTCCTTGAATACTGCTTTTAAGTATATTGTCCAGTGATGGTTTGGCTCTTTAGGAATTCACTGGAAAGCCATAAATATAGCTGTACTTTCATACGATGAAGAACATGGTTTTATATTTTTAAGTTTCCTGAAGCTAGAACAAGTAACTTGTGGAAACTCCCTTAATAGAAATACTTCTGCCTTGAATCAGCATTAGAAGCTATAGCAAACCCCAGCCAGCTAGTTCTAGAAATGATATTTCTACCAAATGAATGTATTGCTGGCATTTTGTTGGGTTTAAGGACTGATTACTGACTTAGACATGCTGTTTGGTTTGACAGCCTGACATGCTGAACATGTTGCTGAAACTGGTGTATGCTCTATGAAATGTAGACTTTAGCTCCTGCTGTTGAGCTCTGAGGCGTAGAGATCAATTTAAACAGGATCCTAGGATTTGGTGGTAGGTAGAGCATGTTTGCACATAAGTGATGAGATCATTGTGGGCACTTTCTGCCACAATGAGGTGGGTGGGGTTTTGTTTTTTGGTGGTGTCTTTTGTTTCCTTTTTTTTTTCTTAAGCTTTTGAGAACCGCTTCACGTTTGTTTCCAACACTTCCAGTTATATAGTAGTGTATATGCCCCTTTTCCAGTGTTACGGATAAAAAAATTTTTAAAAGTATTCCTTTGGATTGTGACAGTGCATTCTTTGTATCTGAAACTTATTTAAATAATACTGAAGCTCTTGTAGCTTGTGTCAGCTCAGATATGTTGATGCAGAGCTGTCAGTCATGTGACAGTAATGGCAAACATTTGGTTCTTGAGGATACCCAAGTACTGTTACTGATTTGAAGAAGATGTGTACTAGGTAGATTTCTTTCCCTCTAAGGTGCATCAGGTCTTTCTACTGTAAATATTTGTACACCAACTAATTTTTAAAACATAAAGTGGAATTCATAGGATGTTAATTGTAGCTGTAGGTCTCAAGATGTAGGTGAACATCTTGAGAGCTAAAGTTACATTGTGCAGTAGAGCTAAAGTATTAGTAAATTATGTTCTGGGTGGTCAGCATGTTGAACATTAACAGACTGGCACAGTGAACACTTGGCTGAAAGGATTAGGTGGGTGAAGCAGTCCCATGTATTTTTGTAAAGTGGGTGAGCTTTAAGAGCAGTGGGACTTTTTTGGAATGTGATTCTGTAATAAAGACAAAGTTACAGCTGTGAAGAAGGTTTTAAAGAAGAAAATAATGGCAATAGGATTTGTTATATAAAATTGAATGTTCCTTTTATGAAGGACTTGCTGCTTCACTGTAAGGTGTTTTGCTTATAGTGAGGTCACATGATGTCAATACCTAGTATTTGGGGTGTTTATTGATGAGAATAAAAGCAGTTATTTGGGTGTTTCCTTCTCTCATTACACTCACTTTGTCATTTGCATCTGCACACACTGATAACTGCTTCTCCTGAGGGGCTTGTGCAGTGCTCCTTTGTTCTGCTTACAGTTTCTACGATCTTTTTTTCTCTGCCTTTTCTTACCTCATGTTACACCTGCTGTTCTTTTTAAAGTTAAAAGCTGGTTGGAAGAGTTTCAAAGACTTAATTTCTTTTTTCCTTCCAAAGGACAAAGTCTAGTCTGTAAGCATATATGGAAATTTAAGGTTATGATTGAACCTGTGCATCTTCCTAGGAAGCTGTGAGCAAACTTAGGTTTGGTTATGAAAATGCTTGAACTGTGTATTTCTTCACTTACCTATTCTTCAAGGTTTTAGTGCCTAGCAGGTTGTTTTGTAATACATGCTCAACACTTCGAATACTCTGTCATGCTGCTGCATGTCTGATACAGGAGTTCTTTTGGACATTTTTCTATAAACTACTATCCTAGATTTGAGAAAACGGTCAATCTCCTTAATGTCTTTCAGTTTATAGTTAGGTTTTGCATTCTTTGAGATGTTGATGCTCTTGGATTTATTTTCAAGAAGATGGTTAGAAGCATCACAGTAAGGACGATTTCTAAAGGGAATGTTCATATTCCGTGAAGGAAAACTAATTTAGTGGTGGTGGTAAATAATTAGAATTAGTCCTTGAACTGAAAGATAGTAACTGATGTGTGTAACTTCTCAAGCTCTGCTTAGGTCTGTGTGCTCTATGCTAACTGAGGTTTGTCATTGTCATGGTTTAACCCCAGCTGGCAACCAAGCATCACACAACTGCTTGCTCACTCCCTCTCAACCCTGTGGGATGGGGAGGAGAATCAGAAAAAGAAAAAAGTAGAAGTCATGGGTTGAGATAAGAACAGTTAATAGTCAGAACAAAGTAAAATATAATAGTAATAAAAGAAGAGAAAGAGAGAGAGAAGAAGAAAACCCAAGAAAAACAAGTGATTCACAGTTGCTCACCATCTGCTACTGATGCCAAGCCTGTCCCTGAGCTGCAATTGGCCCCCATTTCTGAGTACCTCCCCCAATTTCCATGCTGGGCATGATCTGTGGTGTGGAATATCCCTCTGGCCTGTTTGAGTCAGCTGTCCCACCACGCTTCCTCCCAGCTTTTTGTTCACTTCCTCACTGGCAGAGTATGAGACCCCAGAAAAGTCCTTGACTTAGGATACACTACTCAGCAACAACCAAAACATCAGCATGTCATCAGCATTATTCTCCTGCTGACTCCAAAACACAGCCCTGTATCAGCTACTGAGAAAAAATTACCTGTATTTCAGCCAAAATCAGAACAATCATTTCACTAAAGTGTATATGCAAGCAATGCTGAAAAAAGAATTGTTTTGTATTCTTAAATTCAAATTTTTTATACAAAACTACATAAAGTAGTCTTAATGTGGTTTAAAATAAATCAGTTCTTCAGCAGCATTGGAGGATGTATAGATATCTAAAGAACCATTTCAGTAACTTTTGAAATTAAGTGCAGTCATAATAAAAGACAGAGTTACAAGTGCTTCATTAAATTCAGTGACAGCAAGGAGGAGTTGAAGTGTATAAGGAAAAGAGGAAATTTGCTTGTAAATGTACTACTAGTCAGGTCTGATGAAGTTTCCATGCAAGCAAGACAAGCATTCTGTGTTTCAGTTGAATAATACCAAGTGGTAAACGCTATCTGTTTATGGGGAATATTCATTATTTAATGAGGTTAAGCTGTATTTGCAAAGCAGGTTAAAATACAGTATTTTTCACTCCTGATTTTCAGTCTACCAACTGAGGAGCTTTTAGTTGTTAAATTCAGGAAAATTGAAGGATTCTTATTTCAGAGAATCACAGAATAATTAAGGTTGGAAAAGACCTCTGAGATCAAGTCTAATCTATGACTGAACACCACCTTGTGAACTAGACCATGGGACTGAATGCCATGTCTAGTCTTTCCTTAAACACCTCCGGGGATGGTGACTCCAGCACCTCCCCAGGCAGCTTGCTCCAATGTATATTCACCCTTTCTGTGAAGAAATTCTTCCTAGTGTCCAACCAAACTGCCCCAATTTATATTTGTGTATATATGTGTGTGTGTATGTGTATATATGAAATTTTTCTGTCTTTTTAATTTAGAGGCAGGAAACCCCCTCCCCCACAACATGCATACGGCCTGTCCGGGCTAGTTACACCAAAAATGAGGGAGGTGACCAATGTGCTACTTGATTTCCCTCCTTCACCTTTTGGTGTAAGTGATTATAATACTGTTTAAGACCTGATTTGAAGAACAGGAGGCTTCAGTGGTAACTGAAATGCCAGCCCTTTCCCCCCAACAATAGGAATAGGGGAAAGCACTTGCCAAAATTAGCATAGTGCAGCTAACATGAAGACATGTTTAGTACATGCAGTTAACAGTCATCTCTTGTGAATGATGGGTTGGTTTCAGTTTTATTGAGGGATATCCAGATAAAGTATGTTCTACTCCTAAAGTTTTGAGAGACTTCTATTTCAGTGTTTTTCAGTGATGTGAACTTGGTAACTTGCTGATAAAATTGACTTTGTATTTGGTTTTTTTTCTTTTCCTTAAGTCTTCTCTTTCGGTGAGTCGCCTTTGGTTTGTGCTGGAAACAGATGCATCTGTACCAAAGAATTTAATGTGAGCTTTCTAAAACCAGTTGGAGTTTGTAGCGAGTTTCACTGACTTAGGAGCAAGTTATAGTTCCTGTCTTGTGCATTTCCCTGATGGTATCAGGTTTTGTCTTTAAAAGCTGCAAATGAGTTAGAATTAAGTGTTGTAGAAGTAATGACAATGTGATGACAATGTAAATACCTATCTAGAGGAATACCTTAAGCTTTCTAGGGAGATAGTGGGGAAAATCTTTTGGCTCTGCCATTAAACTTTGACTTAGTGTGATAAATCAGTTCCTTTCTTTTCCCCCCAGTAAGTAATGTTCAGTCAACATTCACACGGAACTGAGAGAGGCTAAGCTTTTAAGAAATGTTCTGGAAACTGAATTTCAGGAATATCTGTATAACATGAAACATCTAGAAGTTCTACCTTGTTCCATGTTTTTCAAATTAGTCATATCCTCCTCATGGGTTTGTTACATCAGTGCTTACAGGGGCATGCTGAGTGTCTTTAGTTCTGCAATTCTGCTGTGCCTTCAGTGTGAGATACGATTATAGCAAGGCCTTACTGAGAAAGAAAACATTGACTCATGGCTTTTTTTACTACAAAAAATGTTTGAAGTTAAAGTAAATGTATTTTGATCTTAATGGGTGTTTACAATGTTTTGTTTGTATTAACATGGAAGAGGTTTTGAGAATTCAGAAGAGAGCTGCAGTGATTAACCAGCTGGGGGGATCTTTCTAGGGAGACCTCAGCTAAAGAGATGAACTCCTTAACAAAATTTAACCCAAGTTAATTGTAAGGAACAAAACCACAAGAACTCGCAGGTTTGCTTAAATAAATATTAAACATTCAGTTGGTGGAATCTGAAACAAATACAGACAAGAAACAAGACTACAGTATATATTAAAAATAGAAAATGTGCATCAAGCAATTAAAAGGAAATTATTATTATTATTATTAAATTATTTTTCCATCTCTGTAGCTTTCTAAGGAGGATTAATTTACAGAGTGAATTGAAAGTACCTCAAGAGCAAGGAAGTGCTTGGCCTGCTTTAACATATGATACCCAACTAGATAGTCTGTAAGGTCTTAGTTTCTAACTGCCAAAATTAAAACCAGGTAAGAACCATTTATCTCTTCAGCAGGGGAAATTCACAACCTCTTCAATATAAATAACAAACCCAGGTTTTGTGTGTGTAAAACCTTGTACAAACGGCAGGAGGATTAGAAGACTTGGGACATACAGTAACGTTGGCTGCTGTGAAGGCTGCAGTGATGACTGCAATGTTTCTGCTCTGCTGGTTTATCTGCATTGTTCTTCCCTTCCCAGGAATTTTCAAGCGTTAAAAAGAAGCTGGTATTTCTGGAAAAGCTTTGTTTCAAGTGTCCTCTTCCTTTTTAGGTTTTTGTTGGTAAAATTCCCCGAGACCTTTATGAAGATGAATTGGTACCACTCTTTGAGAAAGCTGGTCCAATTTGGGATCTGCGTCTCATGATGGATCCTCTTTCTGGTCAAAACAGAGGTTACGCTTTCATTACCTTTTGTAGTAAAGATGCAGCACAAGAAGCAGTCAAACTGGTGAGTTAACTTCCTTCCAAACAGGTCAAGACAAAGTAAACAGCAAACATGTTGGTAATTTCTTAAGTAATGAAGTCTTTAAAGTATCCATTGACAGGCTCAAAATTTTGCTTTCTTAAAAATTGCCTCCTGATTTCATTTAGTAAGTACAGATACTTATCTTATAATTCATAAGACTTTTATCTGCTATACCTTATTGCAGCCTGTCAGAGTTCTTAAATGATTGTTAGGAGCCTACTTGATTCCAGCTGGAAAATACATTTTTTAAGCTTCAGTGTGTTTCAAGTTTCATCACCCTTTCTACTGTAAGAGCTAATTGGAGATGCTTTGTTTAGCTGCTGCTGCCATGGAGGAGGTCTCTGAATTAGTTCCTTTGGTTGTTTCCAGTGGCCTTCTGTTCTTTCCAGTGGCAGTCGTGCAGTCTGCTCGGTGCTTGAAAGCTGACGTGCATGCACCTAGGCAATTTGGGAAAGGACACGGAGCAATCTCCAGGGGGTTAAAGGGAGAGACAGCAGTCTGACTGGGGCTTTGCCTCTGCCTGAGAGGAAGATGTAGAATTAGGCAGATCAGAGTGTATCTCCAAAGATTTTGGATGTGGCTGTGAAATACTGTGTGTACTTTGAACCAAAACAGGTGAAATGTCTAATCGCATTTGCCTTAGTGGAATTCAGCTGATCCTGAATGTGGGCTGAAGAAGAGGGGTAAAATCTGAGCACCTTAGTTAAGCTGGTGGGGACAGGGAAACCTGAAACCTGGAAAAACTTGAAAGCAGTTAAAACCATGTGGGCCTTCTCCTTGTGTTTGCAAGGCACCAGTGGGAATGGGATTGTTTGTAAGCAAAATGGCTTTGCATAAGATACAATGTGAAAAGCAGACTCAGGTTAATAAGTTCATGTCACCAGAACAAAAAGTTTTACTGTGTTAGGAATCACTTTAGTATGTGGAGCAAAATTCTGAAATGCTTTTGTCTTCCTTGAAGTGATCTTGTTTGGTAGTCTGTGGTACCTTAACATTTTTCTAGTTCTTCTGGAATATGAAGAATGTTCCTGAAGGTATTGCTGTCATTTGTAGGGCTATGTCTCAGCTAGGGTTAGAATGGCTAAAAAACTGCTTTTAAAGGATTGCATGAGATTTTCAGAAGCTGGCTGATGATGAAACATCCATCCTCTTCCACTGTGTTTGAAAATCCTGACTAAAAAAAAGACTATCTATATCTTGAATTTTTTTTTAAAGGCTGAATTCTTGTGCCTTTAAAGACCTGTTGGGAGTCTTGGTGTTCAGAGTAATCCAGCTGTGGGTGCAGGCATGAAGCAGTGGGCTAAATTTTTTTTTAATGGAAGTTTTAAATCTTGACAGTACAGTTTTTTTAATCCTATCATGTACAAAGTCAAAAACATGCCTGCTATTGGCAGTGGGGTAGAAGCCAGGTCACAGACTGATTTAGAGCGTTGATTGTCTCAGCAAACCTTCTCAGTGTTCAAGGCTATCCAAGAAAGGAGGAAGAACTTGCAGTATCTTTAATGCCTTGTATTTGCTTACTGATAACAGCAGCAGCAGTTGACTGACAGCAGAGGAAGCAGTAACCAGTTGTTAGAAAGATCTTTCGAGCCTGAGATAAACAGTAGGTGAATAAATTTATGCCATGCAATTTGTATATGTCCCATGTTCCTTTTACTGCAGTTCTTTTGGAGCTTTCCATTCAACAGGACTTCTGAAGTTTGTGGAAATCCTAAGGTTGGCACTGTTCTTCCAAGTGAATGCCGACACATAAACAGCTGTGCTAGGAATTCTCTTGCAATGCCAATTAAACATGCTGTGTATAAAACTAGTAAATGATGAAGAAAATACCTGATTTTATGATTTGGGGATATTTTTATGCATAGTATTGTGGATAAAACAAATCAATGGCTTTGTTTTTTCAGTGCGACAACTATGAAATCCGTCCTGGAAAGCACCTTGGAGTATGCATCTCCGTGGCAAACAACAGGTTATTTGTTGGGTCAATTCCAAAGAACAAAACTAAGGAAAACATATTGGAAGAGTTTGGTAAAGTCACAGGTAAGACTTAATGAGTCCCAGAATACCATTCAGTCTCTTGTTTTGTAGGTCTAGTTGTTTGATGGATGTGTTCAGGTATCATTTAAACTATTTTCAGGTTGGATTCCAAGTTTGATTTTGTTAGAAATTTTATATATGTATTATATCTTCAGGTGGAGTGTAAAGGGACTCGTGTTTTAGTGATTGTTAAATGAATGATGATGTAACTTTACAATTAGAGATGGAAACAGCTCAAATGGACTCAAAAAAACCAGCACCAATGAACTCAGAAAAAAAACGAAGGTCCCAATTCTGTTACCTGTTCTAGCTTGCCGTTGAAGGCTCTGTATTTGTTACTGGATCTACAGGAGGTTCTGCTGTCAACGTGGAGAAGTTTTTTGGGGAGCCTGAAACAAATGTATTCCTGAGCAGTGAAGAGGAGGAGGGAATACTAAATTGGTTTAGAGGGAATATTATTATAGAAATAGTTAATGGCAGACTAATTTTTGTCCCAGTTTTTCAGCATTCTCCAGTATGTGCAGCAAGTAGGAAGAAGTCAGCTCATCACTGAATGGGTGCTTCTGCCTTAGATAAGCGATTGAGTCACTTGCTCTTGTTCCTGTAGGAGAGCTTTAACCTCCTGCTTCTTTTTTAGGGTTGCTATTTATAAGTACTTCAGGGAAGTGGTGAAAACAGAAGGTGAATATTCATTTAGTTCTCTCTCCTCTTTTTGGAGAGATGTGGAAGATGTTCCTTCTAGGTTCCCCAGGAGGCAGGGGAGAGGTCATGTGTTAGTGCTGGCTGCCTTTCAAAGATGTAAAAATTATTTTAAAAGTATAGAAAGCTTAAACTGTGTGAGTTGCTGAGGTTGATGTTTTGCAGAGCTTATTTGTGAGTTAAGTTTGTTCTGGAGAATTTCACTTGCTAGGTGACCTGTTTCTGGGTAAATTGGATGGATATCTGCTATTTGTTTTGCTTTTCTTGTGCTCCCATCCCCTTTCAGGTGTAAAATTCAAATTAACTACAAAACACAAGTGAAGGCATTTTAGGGTAGACTCTAGATATTTTCTTTTCTTTTGAAGCTCAGTACTAAAGATCTGTTTTTCAGAGGGTTTGGTGGATGTAATTTTGTATCATCAACCTGATGATAAAAAGAAGAATCGAGGATTCTGCTTCTTGGAATATGAGGATCACAAGTCAGCAGCACAAGCTCGCCGACGCCTGATGAGTGGGAAAGTAAAAGTCTGGGGAAATGTTGTTACAGTGGAATGGGCTGATCCAGTAGAGGAACCTGATCCAGAAGTCATGGCAAAGGTCAGTAAAGACTTCACTGGATGCTCTTGTGCTTTGGGAGGAATTTCTCTATGCCATAGTGACAAAGGTTTGTTCCAGCTGAGCAAGGCTAGTTTTGAGGCACAACAATCAGTTAGAGGGCATTTTCACAGTGAGCTCTGCAAATGGCGTAGTCCGAGCACTGCAGATGAGTTGCTGTTGGAAGACGTTGGAAACGTGCTCTTATGAACTACTGTTAATGTCTAAACTAGTAGTGTGCAGGGTTATCCTGCTAGATTGACACGTCAGGCTCTGCATTTTCTGCTTTAGCTGTAATCAATACCAGGTAGGTATTGTGGAAAACTTTTCCAGGGTGAGATGAAGGTGAAGTTCAGCATGGGGAATGATATGCACTTCATCCCAGTGATTTGGGATAACTCTTTGCTGTCCTTGAGGTCTGTTACTAAAATTTTGCTGGGATTCGTAGCATCCCAGAAGCAGGAAATCAAAGTTGGATATTCTTCTGGTTATGGAAGGGAACTGTGGAAGGAGAGAAGTTGTAGAAACTTCATACAGGTAACTACAAGGCACTTTTTTTTTTTTTAACAGATACAGAATTAGTAAAGTTACCCAAATTTCTTAATGGAACAAAAAAGGGAATAATATCTTACGAGTTTCTAGTTTTCTTTGAGATTTGACTTTTAAAGATTACAGCTTTGTTCTCATTTTTTCACCAGGTAAAAGTTTTATTTGTAAGAAACTTGGCCACTACTGTGACAGAAGAAATTCTTGAGAAATCCTTTTCTGAATTTGGAAAGCTGGAAAGAGTAAAGAAGTTGAAGGATTATGCTTTTGTTCATTTTGAGGACAGAGGTGCAGCAGTGAAGGTAGGTTGATTATTCTTTCCTAGCTAAGTTGATGAGAGCACTTTATTTTGTACGAATGGTTTTAAGAAATTTCTTTACAGTAAATACCTCGATAAGACAAACTGTAAAGCCCATTTAATAGGGTTGCCATTGTGAGAATTTTAATGCTAATAATTTTGTTCCTATGATTTCAGTAGCTAGGAGGATGTGAAACTTGAAAGGACAAAACTGTAGCAAGTTAACAAGTAGACTGGAAAAGAGGTGTAGAGCAATGCAGGAGAGTCTAGAGAAGAGGAAAAAAAAAGATCAACCTAGACAATTTTTCTGAGGAAACACTGGCAGAAGGTATCAGTTGTCTCTCAAAGACCCCTATTTAAAGGCTGTGTGTAGTTTTGGAGTGACAGAAGTATCAAATAGAAAGTGGGAGATAATTAAAAAATGCTTTGTGAAGGAGAGGAGAATGGTGTTGGCAACTCAATGCATTACCTTTTTTTATTTAACTCTGTGTGCGCCCGAGGTTTCTTCTCAATGACTCCTTAAATATTGAAAATCGTTATTATAAGCGTCAAAGTTCTCTTCCTTTGTGTCCATGAGCTGTTGAGAAGGTCATTAATATCTGCTGTCTGTGCTTCAGTGTATTGAATTCTGTAGAAATTATTCCTTCTGTTTTTTAAATCCATGGTTCTTGGGGGGAAGAAGGAGAGTAGGAAATGTTTTTTGCATCTGGGAGTCTTGAAGCAGATATATTGTATGTGGTGTATGTGGCTACATGGACAGTTCAAAGGCTCTGTACTCAATCTTCTTATTAATGATTTTATAGCCATTTAATTGCTTAGGATTTTACTATGCATGAGATTAGGTTTTACAATACTCTTGAGTATGGCTTTAGGATGAATGTCACTCATATTTAATGAGGTTGAGGTTGGTTTGGATAGGTTTACACCATGTCTGAGGGTGGAGAAGAAATTGTTGAAACAAAGGGTAAGTCAGCAACACGTCTGGACATGGTTTTCTGTAGTATATCTGTAAACACTCTCCAGCCCCTTCCCAGTACATCTACCTGCTAAATGCTGTGTTAGATTTCAGCAACTGGAAGCTTGTAGCAGTTGAGAAAAGGACAGATCAGGTGCATTGCTAATGCTCATCTCAAGCTAGAGACTTCCCCATCTGGCCCATGTGACTGCTTCATGGCCACTAGATTGGCTTATGAACTTCGTGAGATATTTTTGTGTATGGACATGTTTTGGCATTCAGTGAGATTGTTATGGTATTTATGTGTGGAATGCATGAAACTGGCTCATTGATTCTAGTGTCTACTGATTTTCATACCTTCTTGGAAATAAATTCCCATAATTTCTAGTGCTTTTGAGGCATGTAGCTGTACAGACACCTAAAGTCTTCATTAGTGCAAATATTAATACCCACAAATGTTTAATGCAAAGCAGATAACTCCAGGTGAGGAACTGGGGGGTGTAGTCCTAATTGTACTCTTTGTCTATGTGTATTAAGTTCTCTTTGTGGGTGCTTTTGATAGTAAAAAATTGCACATTAATTTTCTGGAGGATTCGGGGCTTGCTTGATGAGATCACCAAGTTTCAATAACCTTTTTTGGTTTTCTCTCCTCAAGTATGTGTCCTCAGAACAACTTGATTTTTCTCAGTCACTTGACTCACATTCAGCTACCTGGAAAACCCAAATGTAACAATTCTTTCTCTCGTGTGCACATGTTCTACCAGACTTATAAGTGCAGTGAGTGTTTATGTCAGTATGAGTAGTGAGAATTTGTGTATTTCTGAAAGGTTTCTAGGAGATAGAGGAACACAAAAACGGATGGTGCTATGTCTGACTTTTTAAAAATAATGCTTAATATGTTTCAATTCTCTTTTTTTACCTTATGATATAAAGAGCATATTTTTTAAAAAAACACTGCTTCCCTGTAACTGGTGAATAAAGTGGGACTTGAAAAAGTGATGTGTAACATTCTGTTTATGTAGCACAAAAGCAAAGCACATGGCACAGCTCAGCCTGGAGCAGCCCAACCCTCTGGTTTCTTGCAGTAAGTTTTAGTTTCCTTTTGAATGGAAAAAAAATTTTAGTTGTTTTTCTTTTAATTTTTGTACAGGCTATGAATGAAATGAATGGGAAAGAGATAGAAGGGGAAGAAATTGAAATAGTGTTAGCAAAGCCACCGGATAAGAAAAGGAAAGAACGTCAGGCTGCCAGACAGGCCTCCCGGAGCACTGCGTGAGTGTCACCCTTGCACTGTGGTAATGCTGCAGAGTGAACTTGTGCTGTGAAACAGGGGCTGGTTTAGAAGAACCTGAATGACTTGACTTAACTTTTCTCTGTGTTGTGTATTGTTAATCAACAAGGGCAAATGTACACTTTATTTTGGGTTACTTTTGGAGATAAATAATTCTGTGTTTCTTTTCCTTACTAGGTATGAAGACTATTATTACTACCCTCCGCCTCGCATGCCACCTCCTATTAGAGGCCGAGGCCGTGGAGGGAGAGGTGGATATGGCTATCCCCCAGATTACTATGGCTATGAAGATTATTACGATGATTACTATGGTTATGACTATCATGACTACCGTGGTGGCTATGAAGATCCCTATTACGGCTATGATGATGGCTATGCTATAAGAGGAAGAGGAGGAGGAGGAAGGGGTGGGAGAGGTGCCCCTCCACCACCTAGGGGGCGGGGAGCACCACCACCGAGAGGTAGAGCTGGCTACTCACAGAGGGGGGCACCCATGGGACCGCCGAGAGGAGCCAGGGGGGGGAGAGGGGGCCCTGCGCAGCAGCAGAGAGGACGCGGTGCTCGTGGAGCCAGGGGCAACCGTGGGGGCAACGTAGGAGGCAAGAGAAAGGCAGATGGGTACAACCAACCTGATTCCAAGCGCCGTCAGACCAACAACCAGCAGAATTGGGGCTCCCAACCCATCGCTCAGCAGCCGCTCCAGCAAGGTGGTGACTATGCCGGTAACTATGGTTACAATAATGACAACCAGGAATTTTATCAGGATACTTATGGGCAACAGTGGAAGTAGACAAGTGAGGAGGGATTGAGAATATTGGAAACATAGAATTGGCTATAGCTCTACATCTTTCAAAAAAAAAAAAAAATTGGCTTAATGTTTCATCCTTCAGTAGCGATTGGCTGCCATTTGTATTGGGCTGAAGAATCACTCTATTGTGTATATACTCGAGTCTCTTAGTTTTCTTTTTTCATAAATGCACTTGGACATTACTGGGCTTGCAGAATTCCTGAACTCCGTATGGGGTTTCAGTGCTTTTATCATTTTAGGCTTCATTTTAGCAGTTTAAAAGCAGGAATGGCACACTGTTCAATCATGATTTTGCAGAACCTCTGGTTTTGGACAGTTTCTTCTTTTTTTTTTTTTTTGGATTTGGGATAGACTACATAGGAGTATGCTGTACATAAAAGTAAAAGCTAGTGCTTTGTCTTAGTAGTTTTAAGAAATTACAACAAATTAAGTTTTCTTGTATTGAAAATAACATGATTGTATGTTTTGCATTCCTAGAAGTAGGTTAACTGTGTTTTTAAATTGTTATAACTTCACACCTTTTTGAAAATCTGCCCTACAAAATTTGTTTGGCTTAAAACGTCAAAGCCGTGGCAATTTGTTCCTTGATGTGATTGTATTTCCAATTTCTTGTTCATGTAAGATTTCAATAAAACCTAAAAATCTATTCAAAACATTACCTATTTCAAATTCAATTGTGTCCTAAAACATTATTTCATTGGTAATTCTTGTGAAAAATACTGTTTTCAAAGTATAACTGCCTATGTGAGTGATCAAATTCATGCAAAATTTCCTGAGCTTTCCAACATGTAGCACTGTGGACATCAGACTGAAAACTAGGAGCAATTACAGACAGCCCAAAAGACACTCACTGTTTAATTGCTGTTCAATAATTTATCAGCATCTAATTTTGAAACTTTTTTTTCCTATTTAAAAGTGTTGAGTTGTATCCAAGCATTCACAGAGATCTAATTTAAATCTAGCCTTCTAATGTATTGTGGAGAAGGAAGCAGATCCTACAATGGTGTTAATTTTGTTCCTTTGATGTCCTGTGGAGTCCCTGTGGAGGCTGTTCTGGTAGGATCCAGCCTTATTGTATAACTGAGCGTACAAACACACAGGGAAATTATTTTGATCTCAAGCATCTTAGTCTAATCTAAAATAATATTTGACTAGGAATGAGAATTACAAATTGGGTGCTGTGGCACACTAAACTAACTCCTTGCTACGGATAACACAAACATACTCTCCAGATTCTGCTTATTTCTATCTTGACATTTTAATTTGATGTTCTGCCATGATGAACAATTTGCCTTAGAATTCTCCTGCCTTATAATAAAGGCTGTTAAAAAGTTTAAGACGTTATCTTTTGAGGGCATTGCTAGCTACATTATATTATGTGTTGCTTTGACCCTTGTCTTGGACATTCCCAGATGTCAATTTTAACTGGCAAATCATGACATTACTCTTGTGTTGCATCTAAGCCATTCTGTACCCCAATGAAGAACATTTGCTTCTCAAGAAAAGAGAGAAACAAACAGATTTATACTTTCTCTAAAGAAAACTATTGCCGGACCTCTAAATGTCCAAATCCAATACATTGCTCATACTTGATTTACAGCATTCCAAACAGACTATTGAGGAAGTTAAACTTCAGTGGTCATACTCCTCCCTTTGTCTTCTATTCCTGTCTGGTGTCTCAAGTGTGTTATGTCAGAATATACCCAGTAAGATGAGCCTCCCCACACTGCTATGGATCTGGAGTGGGTTGCAGGGTTTGAGTTGTGACCTGAATCGAAGATGTCTATCTGCTTCTCAGAAATGGGTTTGCCCGTGTCAGGCTCTTCCAATTAATAGAATTGGTCATAAGTAGATTAAAAGTGCTTTTAAAAAAATCAATATCTAGTATGTTGGGTTTTGGGGTTTTTATTTCCCCACTTCATAAAGTTAATGGGGCCAAATCATGTCCTCTCTTTTTCTTACCTGAGCAGTGAACTCAGAGGGCTATTGCCTGGGTATACACTTCAGGCTTTGGCTTGTGATAAGGATCTGGTTTGTAATTCTGTTTTAACACAAAGTTTTGCTGCCCTATCTGTATGACTTTCTGGTAGTTAAACAGCTGTTGTAGTGCTGAGCAGAACCCTGTAGTCCCAATAAGTACTGGCTTTTCAGTGTTCATTGTAAGGGGATCTAGTACAAGGAGCTTAATTGGAATAATGCTTTTTGGAGTAATTTCAAGTGCTCTCCATCTTGGAAGAAGGTAGTGTTCCCATATTGCACATGTTAGCCTAGGAGAGGTGAGGTGCTAGTACATACTGTGGGGGGAGTGGGGAGGAAGTGAAACACCTCAGTTGTAGTGTTTACAAGCCAGCTGAGAAACAAAAATGTTAAAATTGTCTCCCTCAAGAACTGTAAGGCTACAGCTTGTATTTACTTCTGCCCAAATCACTGTTTATACTAATAGTTTTATTAAATATGAGGAGCGAGCTATACATTTTTATAATTGAAAATTATAACAGTTAAACTCAGTAGAAGTTTATATTTATAAAATATACCAAATTCTTTGATTTACATAGTTTATGGCTACTCAAATCCACCTTTTAAATTTGCAGCAATACTTTATTTAATCCTTAGATAAGGTGTGCTACAGCTTACTCAAATAGTGTGTGCTGAACTTGAAGAACTTAATAAAATGATGGAAAAAATAATTATCAAGCAAAGATACTGAAGTAGAGTGGAAAACTACCCTGCCTGACTCAAGGGAAGAATTTCTCAGCACAATTTTGACATCTAGGTTAAAAAATAAATTTAAATTTACTCTCGTGCATTTCTTTTGATTGTTTCTTCAGTATAACTTAGCAAAGATCCTCTATAATATGTTGAAAACGGATTTCAACTTGCACACCAATATTCAGCTTTTATGAGTGTCCTGCTGGCATTGGAGGAGGAGCCATGAAATGGAGTTTTAATAATCATTTGATCACTCATTTATAGCAGTTGCTTAAATGTCTGTATTGATAAGGTGTTTGACTTAAGAAGTAAGTTACCAGATTCCTAGCAGTTTCAAAACTTGAGCAAAATACTTTTACAGCTACTGTGTTACTATATACTTAATTTCATTTTATTAACAAGTTCAGTTTACTAAACTCAACTACAATTTTCCTATTTCATTCAACATAGTTTGCATTTTTTCAAAGTGTTAAAGGTTTAATTTTTTCTAGCAATTGTTTATTTTCAAGTCTCACCTTCTGTAGTCTGATTATTAAAGAATGACAACTGCATTGCTTAAACCTGTCCAAAATAAACTCGAAGATCACCGCCTGATTTTGGTGACTCTGTATAAAAACCTGACCACTTTTTGTCCTTTCTATGTTTGGACATTAAGCCCATTTCTGTAATTTGAACTACACAGAAAAAAAATACACTCTTATTATAAGGCTAGGAGAGAAATAAATGTGAAGTGCTGAGCAAAAAGTCTTAAACCTCTCAAAAACATTTGGTACCAAGACCTATAGACCCTACTGAATGAGTGTATTTTCAGCAAGACTTAATTGTTATCCAAAAATGCTGGTGGCCCATCCATAGAACAACGAGGACCTATCATAGAAATCTGTCATCAGCAATCTTTGATCATGCATATCTTGAGGTGGAGTATGTGTATGATTAAGGATTGCTTGTACAGTGGAGGTTGGTCAGTGGAATTCTGTCATTCACGTGAACTACGTGAGTAGCTCAGAGCCTTATAGAAAGAGTGTACCATGTTTTGTTCCTGTTTTTTCTAAAACAACAACAACAAAAAGAAGTTAGAGCTTCTGTTAACTTAGAATTTGAATGAAGCTGTTGTAGTCTGTTGGCTTAAATTGTCCTTTGAAACCCAGTGGGGTTTTGATGAGCTTGTATTAGTTGATAAAATGTGTAGAGTAGGGAGAAAAAAAATCACTTGTACTAAAGGGAAAAACCATAAGCTTTTGGTCTCATTCAAATAAAATAGTCAAGGTGCATCTGCGATACTTGGTTATTGATCAGGAACTTGTGAAATTTTAGAACAGGAGAATCCCTCTGAAGAAATGTTTTAACAGCTTGGAGGTTACCAGAAGCTCTGAAAGACAGTTCAGAATATATTTTCTGATGTCCAGAAATCTGCAAGTATCAATTTTGTATTTTAACTCCTTCCTTTTACCTGACTATCAGGGAAGCGTGATTGAGGCTGACCTGACATGTCATGATGTCGACTTGCTAGGTGGGGTTCGCAGGGGACATTAACCTTGGAGTTATCGGTAAGACAACTTTCTTTCTCATTTCCTTCAGTAAGATGAAAGGGTTGGGGTGGGAGGAGGGAGGATATGAGCTCCACAGACCTGGGCACTGGAATAGCTTTCAAAGTCTGCCATTACCATGGAGAGATTTCAAGTGTGGAAGGTAAAGGTTGAGGTTAAATTTGTCCATGTTCAAGAGAGGCATGGCATAGGTTCTTGAAATTAATCTGAAAATAAAGACGACTTGCATTCAGAAGAAAGGTGGATGCTCTTTTAAGGGTGCTGGAAGCATAAAACATTTTGGACATCTAAATTTTTCCTCTCTAATTAAATCCAGGTATGGGTTGGATTTCTTTCCCCAGCCAAGGAAAAGCAAAGAATTTGCAGCACACTTCTTCAAAGCTTAAGAATGCTGTTAAGAAATGTGTTCAAGTAGATCTCTGGAAAACAATAAAATTTGCCTTGGAAATAATGAAACTGGCATATCATGAGTTTGAATCATTTATGTATTGAACATGATAATGCTTAGAAGGCGCTAATTAAGAGAGAATTGCTTTTGTATCAAGGGACAGTTGTAGTTGATCCCATTATAAAATCCCACTGGATTTTAATAATCATCTCTTTTTGTGGAGAGAATATGTTGATTCTAGACAATCAAATAGCAAAAGCTGAAGAACAGGTTTGCAAATAAAACTTAAATACTTGGACGTGTTGAATCCTTCATGGCACTTGCTCATCTTGCACCTTTCCTCAGCCAGCAGACTTGTCTTTTCCTGATTGTACATTCATGCAGTACTTGGAAAGGAGCAGAGAAGCTGGAAAAGCTTACTAGGCTAGAGGAGGATTCCAGGTGCAGTCATTGTTTACCGTGGGACTGAATAGTATGCCAGTTCTGACACCAACTGCAGAAGAAATGTGCCTGGTGAGTACAGGTATTTTGTAAGGATTTTTCAGAAATGAAGTATTTGTTTAATTCCAGATAAACTTTACTCGGCATACCGTGACTTGGGAACAGTTATGATCACACAAAGTCATCAGTGTTGTTCACTTGAAAGATCATAAACAGAAAAAAGAGGATCTCTTAATTCTGGATTTTCCAATCTGCATGTCCCATAGAGCTACTGATAGTGTAGTAGGATGTGTTGGCACGTGCTCAGGTGGCCTGTCTCTGGGAAAGGAAGCAGATGTCAAGGTCCTTACAGGAGGAAAAACCACTGAATGGATTGACTTTTGCTTGTGTAGAATTTGGAGATAGCTGGAAATAACTGGAATGGGACATGCTCATTTCATAAAATATCAGTCTCTTATCAGTGAAGTTTATGAGTTTTAAACACAATATCAATATATATTTATGTGATTGTAAGGTGCCAAATTGCATTACATACAAAAAAAAAAGGAAAAAAAGAGTGAAAAGCAGACCAAATTCCAGTTCTGCCCTCCTTGCTTTAGACACAAGCTTCATTTTTTTCCTTCCTTAGCACCAGTGAGCATACAGTCTTCTCATTGGATTTCCTCTTGAACTTCCTGCAGAGCTTGTGTAAGTGTAGGATACACAGTTTTTTCTCTCTCTGTTTTTAAATTTTCACAGCAGCCTGTGAGAGGTGGTTGTATTTCCATTTTAATTTTGCAGAATGAGCATCCATTGCATCAGCACCTGTTCACATGACATTATTCTTTCTGACATACCTTCAGACATTCCCGATTTGGTGTGCAGAAAGTGCATACCTAGCTGGAATTTCAGAGGGGATGTGGTGTAAGCATTAATTTCATGATAGGAAAGGAATTTAATTCTGGAGAACATTCAGGTGTCTTAGCAATGGATGCTTCTTTCTGTTCTGAAGTTCCCCACTGAGCTGCTTTAACTGCTGCAGAAAAAGGGAAGTGAAACACTGCATGGGCTAAAAGTCCTGTGATTAAAAATAGTTCAAGTGCATAATGGAAGATGGTATTGTAATGAGTGTACCTGAGAGACTGAACACATGTTGCACAGGCAGCAGTTTGACGCTTCTAATACTTTTTGTACAGTTCCTGGATACAGACTGTTTTCTGAAAGAATTCTTCGAAGCACATTCTGAGGTGCCATGGTGAACCCTACTTTAAGTAACCAGATTTTAAAGTTCAGTATGTTGAAACAGTGGGACAGATTTAGTGTAACTTTTTGCTGGTTGTACCTTATAGAGCAAACCACAAAAAGGATAAGAACACCTTGTTTTAAGTTGAAGTCTGTTTTACCAAGACCAGAAATGTTGAACTCATCTTTGTGCATTTTCATTCAAAACCAATTGCAGTTACAGATTTTTCTCCCCATTGTTCTGGGTGAGCTCTTTCCTCCTTTTTATTCTGCCCTGTGTTGGCAGTAGCAATACTGAGATCACAGGAGAGGAATTCTTCCTGCACTCACTGTCATGCATACATGAGGTGGTAGTGGCTTGGAAGAGCCATTGCAGTGAGCTTTATTTTCATGCAAATCTCTACTGAGTGACTTCTGTAACATGCAAATACTGGAGGCAGTGTGCCACTTATCTGCAAGAATTTAATATGCAGTTTTGTTGAAATGGTACTGATGTCAACATCCAAACCATCTTAGTTGATAGATTCTTACAGAGAATCTGGCTGAGGTCAGATGAGCATGGAGCATTCCGCTTCGAGCAGCAGGAAGAGGTTACAAGGAGCTGAAGACAACCTCATCAGCTATTGATGAGCAGCTCCACAAAATAGGTTGGAGTTGCCATTCAGTTATCAGTCATTGGCGCCTCTACTTACCCAGTGAAACCTAGAGCATAAATGATTCTTCCTGTAAGACAGCAGGTCAAGCCTATTAGTTAATATTTTATTTATCACTTGATTTTCCCCTTGAACACCTAGCAGTAGTAGTCATTCTTAGGGCTTCCCCACGTTTCTTGTTTTCTTTGGTTTTGCTGGCTGTTACTGCGCAATCAGATTGTTTCCGGGTGGAGGAGTAATAGCAAATGTGTTCTGCTTATTTTTTCTCCTGCACATATTAGAAAGAGGTAGAAAACCATACATAGCTGAGGAAGCGCAAACCTGCAACCCAGCAGCAGCAGCTGTGAGGGATCGTGTATCTAATTAGAAAAAAATTTCTTCTTGCTGCCTTTTCTTCTGATAAAGTTTATCTTGGAGAGCTTGTGCTCACCAGGCCCTTCTCACCAGTCTATGTTGCAGGGCTGTGCTGTGAGCTAGCTTGAGTGGCAAGTGTCCTGGAAACTGCTCTGGGAGGCACTTAAGGCAGATTTCTTTTTTACAGTGTGAGGGATTTCTTCTCTTAAATAAAGCTACATAGTTAAATGCAGAACAAACTATTCTTGTTGGTGACTTTAGACAGGTTCTAGATATTGTGCATCAAATAAGAACAGTGAGGTGAGATGTCTGTGAGCCAAGCTAAGCCTTCCAGTCAGCTGCACTCACATCTTCCAAGTCTCAACTAAGTTGTCTGGTGCAAGTGCTCCATGTTAGTGGATCATTTGTACAGGAGAGGCTTTAACATCTTTGTAGTATACTAATCTGTAGGTAAACATATGGATGAACTTTTGCACATGATGCCTCAACAAGATTAGTTTTTCCTTTGAAAATACACGAAGTCTTTTGACAAAATAAGAGAGCTTTTAGCTGCGGCTAGATGATTCTGCATAGCCACTTCAGCTCCAATGTCTTTAAAGGTCTGTGTGTGTTCTGACTGATACCACATCTGTGGTGAATTTCAGTGAACTAAAGTAGTCCTAATTATTTTTGAATCTAGTTTTTGAAATGAGTTTTTATCCTGCTGTATATACCCACAACTTACTTGTTGCTCTGTTGTGAATGGTGTATTGAGAAGATGAAAGCTGTGCACCAAGTACATTGCACACAGATAAACACTGGCCTGTTCTCTGCCTGCAAGATACATTCTACCTGCACGATAGGGGATGAGTTCTTGTCTGTCAGCTTCTGAAAAGCTGCTGAGCTTCTATCAGGAATACTTTTGAAACAGAGCAGGGACTTGGCATGCTGGGGTGTACACACAAACTAACTGGTGGAATCTCCCGACAGGCAAGAGGCAGATTTATCCTTGTTTTTAGAATCTCTTAAATAATTTATATTCTTGTGTATAGAAATTATTTCCTTAAAGCACTGCGTAAGCAGTTGCTTAAGTTTGTTGGCACAGAACAGTAACAATGGCATCTTAAAAATACTTTGTTATAAAAAATTTATGTGGGTGGGCAAAAAAGGCATTTTCTTCTCCAAATAAGCTTTATTTTAAGTACCTCCATAAAAAGCTGAAGGAATATAAGCCAGTTTAGTTATTTGCAGTTTTTATGCACTAGTCTTTTTCCAGTGATATGATCAGTACCCAAAACTGACTACTGGGAGTTTTAGTGCCTTTGGAAAGAGGACTGGGTGAACCTAAATTCTTGCAACTTATAAAAACAGGTCTTGAAGGACTTCTTGTGTGGTTGGAGAGAGAAGAGACCAGACTGCTCAATTTTACCAGTGCCTGATAATATACAAAAGTCTGTTTCTAGTCTGTCCTGGTTCCTGGTAGAGTTAATTTCTTCTCATTAGCTGTTACAGCACTGTATTTTGGATTCAGAACAAGAAGGGTGTTGATAACTCACTAATGTTTCGGTTTCTTTGCCAAGTTAAATTCATTCTAAGTCAAGGACTTTTTTTTAATTTCCTTGTCTCATGTTCTGCCAGTATGGAGGTACACAAAAACCAAACAAAATGGGAGGGAGCATAGCTGGGACAGGTGACCCAAACTGACCAAAGGGGTTCCACACCATAGAATGTCCTGCCCAGTGTGTAACTGGGGGGGAATCAGGAAGGGCCAGTCTGAGTTCTGGAAGGGACATCTGGCATTGGTCAGCAGGTGCTGAGCAATTGCATTATGCATCACTTGCCTTTTTTTTTCCTTTTTATTATCATTATTATTATTATTATTTACCATTATTATTTTATTTTACTTTAATTTCAATTCTTACACTGTTCTTATTACAACATAGAAGTTTTACTTTGATTCTCCCTCCTATTCCACCAGGGTGGAGTGGGATGTGAAGGGGGTTTAATGAGTGAGTGGCTTTGCAGTGTTCAGTCTCCAGCTGGGCTTGAAACCACCATATAATCTAACCCTTTTTCAGGGCTTTTCTGGTTTGAAAATGTAGCAGGTTACTAACTGGAGGTTCCTTGTCTCAGTTGAAACAACTTGGGAAGTTAGGTCAGATCTCTTACGTGATACTTGATGGCCTCGGACGTGAAACAGTCATGGATTGTTTTTGCAGTTAGTTAAATTAACATTTAGTGCTTGCAGCTCTTAAAAAAAACCAAAGACAAACAACCAACCCTTACAAAAAACCCGAAGTCATAAACAAGGAAAGCTGGCATGGCTGTGCCCACAGCACCCTGCAGACTGGGCACCTTTTCATTTCTCCCTGGGAAGGGCAGAGGAGTTGCAGTAGTGTCCTTGTAGGTAGGTGGTAGCTGGTCAGGTTTGGGAAACACCCCACTAATGCAGCAGTTTAGGAACAGCTGGATCATTTTTCAGTAAACATGAGTTATTGGCAGGGATGGCTCTAGTCAGGCATCAGGTCTGGGGCCTCTTACTAAAGTTTGCTGTGTGCCGCTCCAGGAAGAGGAAAAGAACTGTGAATTCTTTTTGCTTTCTGTTTTTGCTGGTATGGGCACTTTTCAGGTATTTTATAAATCTGTTTGTGCTGCAGTGCATGGTCTCTTCCCACCTTGGAAGTATCCTTGATGCGGTGTCAGGAAGGTCAGAGTTGAAAGGGCTGTGGTGACGTGTTCACAGAACTCTGCTGGGAATCCAGAGATCTTGTACAGTGGTAAAAATTAAGCCAGGAGAATATTAGCACACTAACATTCCTGAGGACTGCAAGTCATGTTCAGCAGGGTCAAAAACTGGAGGAGTGTACATCATAAAAAGGTCCTTTAATAGCCAGATAGCTGAGCAGTAAGCTCATAAATAAGGACAGTCATGTTTACCCCATTGTGCTTACTCCAGAAACTTGAGCAGCCACCTTTATTCTCCTGCTTCCAAACAGTTCTGCATTCAATTTAAAAGTTTTGGTGGACACAACTTTAAAAACTACTCTTAATCATAACCATTTCTGTCAAATTTGGTTTTCTGCCCCACCCTTTTTCTTTCAGCTATTATTTAGGGGCTCACTACAAAAACCCTATTAATTAATACCTAGTCAGTCTTTATGCCATACATGTTGGTTTGGATTTCTGTAGCTTTGATTTTCCGAATTGCTGTACCTTTGCAGGATGCTAATACATTGCATTACATCTAATAAGCAGTCTGTAGGCTTTTTGATAGAGCACTGCTGAGCTGAACACATAGGTCAGAGGCAAAATTAAATTTCAGGTTGAAGAGCGAGTCTGTAGCAGTGTCTCCTGGTAAATCTGCCAGCAGGATTTCTCAGCTGCTTCTCGTTTAGATTCAAAGCGATACTTGACCATCAGTGCTGTTCCTCTTGTTACAGAGGCTGAGGCTGCTCTCTGGAAGCAGTTCTTGCTACTCTGATACTGTACAAACCAATGAATACGAGTAGAGACATTGAATTTAAGGTTCCTGAGAAATGAGAACGCTTAAACCCTTAATGGTATTGTTGTAGCTTCCCGCTTCTACTCTTCCTTTCCTCTCCCATTGTGGGTTGGATGTACACCTGTACTTGTCTCCTTATGCAGAGAGAAAGAGGAGAAAAGTGTTCCCTGCAGTGTCTTGGATCTGTTGAGCCAACAAGCTGCTGGTGCAGGTGCAAACCCCTGTTGCAAGGTTTGAGATTTTTTTTGAGTGGACCTTGCTGTTTTTCCAATGATTTTTTGATGTGGTATGTAAAGGTAAAAATACTGCAGGATTCTTCAAATTTCTTTGATATTATTCCTTATCTACGTGAAGTATGAGAACTCGAGTTACTGATTTTGTCAGCATTTCTAGATTATAGATGTTGCACAGAAATGTAGGCATGCGCTTAGGAGCTAATTTGCTCATAAAATCATTTTATGCAAAAAACCATTCATCATTCTTCATGTCTGTGAAGCATTAGAACATGTATTTTCTTTAATATTCTGGTAAACATTAAATCTTTTCTATGTTTCTTTCATGGCAGTTCATAGAAAATAAATGTGCTTTTTTCCCCTCTCCTTTTTTGCTTGACTGACTCTTGTTTGTAAAGTTTTAGCCTTTTCTATCATGTCAAATAGATGTTTTCATCTACATGCCTTAGGAGTGGATTCAGAAGGGTTTGCAGTGTAGCATGTAAAATCTAAAGGTCACAAATTAAATCTATTTCACTGGGCCAAAGTGGGGTCCGTGCAGTGAAGGCTGCACCTTTCCCACTGTGGGAGGCTGTGTGGCTGGAGAGGTATCTCCACCAAAGTAGGTCGTCTTTTTTCTTTCATTGGAAATAGCTTGAAAAATCCTTTTAGTAGCTAGGGTGAGGTTTAAAATAGAAGCAGCTAAAGAACATCAAATGTGTGGCTGTATCAGTAGAAGTTGCTGAAGTGAGATACAAATGTGCAAGTATTTGAGTAGCTCTATGTGATTTTTCTGGTATGAGATGTGTGCAGTGTGGGACGGGCAGAGTGTTTCTGTTTATACATACGGAAGAAAACGAATGTGGTCGTTCAGCTCTTAATTGCTGTGATTATCTCCACCCCTTCTTTGACTGAGGAATAAGTAATAATGGAAATTTGCATTTAAGGAATACATGAAAAGCAGTGCTCTTCTGTTATAGCAGAAAGTCTAGAGTCTAGCATAAGGGTTTAGAGTCCAATTTTGCAGTGGGAGTAATCATCCTTCTTCTCAGAGGCAACACTTGGAATGTTTATTCCTTTAACTTCAGTAATTTTCACTTGTTTGAGCTTTTTATACTAATTCTGTGTTTTCTGTTCTCTAATTATACAAAGGCCATATAATTGAGTTCTTGGGATTCAGGTGTGATAACCTGACTTTCCATGAAGATTATTTCTGCCAGGTAGAGTTTTTTGGCATTTTTAAGAAAATTGCTTAATTTTTTGGTAGACTTACCTTGTTTGAACTGTCAAGTGCAACTGAAAGCATGGGTGTGTAGATATGATCTTCTGAGCATTTCCTACTGAGATAGGCTATTTTCAGTGTTGTTTTTATGTGAGTGAAGAGTGGAAGTGAATTAGCTTAGAAAGTTTTCTACTTGATATTTCTACAGAATGGCTGATCTTTGGAAAAAGAGGGGAAATCAGACATTTAGGAAAGCAGTTGTACATTAGACCAGTATAGCCAGTCTTCTTCACTAACGGACTTTATTCTCCCTTCTGAAGGTCTCTTAGTAGTGAAGAGTGGAGTTTGTCTCAGAGGTCTGTAATTTGTTTGAGCTGGCTGGAACAAATATTTTCTATTTGAGTGCACACAGGTCCTTGAAAACAAAGCTGAGTTCATTCATTTCTCACACTAACACTACTCTGGTTTCTGGTTTGGCTGCAGTGCAGGTTTTGTTTAGGATTGGGAATGAGAGCTAGGGAAGGGCCAGGACACTGTTTTTTGTGTGCTCCAGCTAGATGGTTGTAGGAGAATATGATTCATACAAAAGGGTTGAGTATGGTGGATCCCATCATTTACCACATGACTTTCTAAATGGGAAACACTTCTGCTAGTCTGATTTTACTGGCAGAGTGTTGGTTACATCTCCTTGGTATTATGCGTGGCCATGTTTCCATACTAGGCTGGCAGCCATTCCTTGCCAGAATGAGTAGCTACATTAAAGGAACCATAAAGAAGTTTCCAGGAATTGAGCAGGAAAGCCAAGACAGTGAAATATGTGAAATGATTTCAGGTGTCCAGCTTAAGATGTAGGCAGGCAGTGATGGACCGTTCCCCAGCTGAGGACAACTGCTTGCAAGTTATTTGTAGGTTTTCCTTTCAGTTAAAGAATAAAATCATCTGGTGATAATGCCCATATACAAGGCTAGGAGAAATGAGTGATGCATGTGAGATGCAGATAGTGGCTGCTGCTTCTACTAGCTGTAGACAGGGAATAAAGCAAGTGACACAGATCTGTGTGGGTGAGCGGGGGAATTCCACCCAAAGACTGGGAAGACATGGCACTCCTTGTGCATTACAGGATCTTGTTGAAGGACTGTTCTGTCTAAGTGTGCTATGGAGTCATCTGGCAGGCAGCATGCTGGAGGAGCTTGCTGTTTGGTTTCAATCTCTCTGTAATATCTGTGAAGAACACACTTGGGCTGTGCTCCTGGAGTGGGTCATTTTGCTTTCCCGAAAGTGTGCCTATCACAGACCAGTAGACTCCACTTCTGAGATGTGCATATCAGGCAAGTAAAGTCATCTCAGGTTTTTGAAGCAAAAATGTATATGAAGTCTAAAACCCTGAATTGAAGTAAAAGCTTCCAGAGGAATTTTGCATAGGCAATTAAAGGACAACTTGCAGTAATATCAAAGTTCCATTAAAAGAAATCTGATGTAGTCTGATGATGTAGTCTCGGTCTTCTGTGTTGTTATATCTTAAATTTTTCTAAATATGATGACTGTGTACAAAGTAGCAGTAGTATTTAGGTAGGGAGAAGAAAGCTGGTAAAGTTGCCGGTTGTTTTTTAAGAAAGTAACATAAGGGTTTCTTTGTTAAGAGAATGCTGTCAGTGGGCTGTATCTTTCCATTTTCATCTCTTCCTCTCAGCTCGATTAGCCCCACAAGGAGTGCACTCTTTGGAGGAAGGATACAGGATAAAACTGCTTTATAAGTGTACGGTGAAAATCATGGCAGCAATGGAACAGCTTTTTCCTAGTATGAAATCCAAATGCAAAGTAGCGACTTGCTTGTAGGCTGGGTAAGCAGGAGAGGAATAGGAAGTACTAACACTAAATGATACCTGTGCTGTCTTCTGTAGCTGTTTCAGTTTGAGCTCCTACAAGCTTGAAATGCAAAGAAGTTGTGGTTTACATCTTTTTACCCATTATATATTTCTTACAAAGCCTCTAGTAATGAGTTAATTAATGCAGGACAGACCACAAGGATGTTTGGTGTAACTTTTTTTTCTATTTATAAATACATGTTTTTCAGATACTGAGCTGGATCTGGCCATAGAGATTGTGAACTTTGCTCTTGATGTAACAGAAACATGGGGTACATAATTCACATTGATTCTCTATTGTCAGGTACTGTGTTGGTAGATGAAAATTAGATAATGATGCCTGAATTGATGAATCCCCTGGGCACTGAGGAACTGCAGTGTATAAATATGTAAGAAGACCTCCAGGAGGAAGCGTGGGATTGGCAAAGCCAGGTGAATCTCAAGCAAAGACAGACTCCTTTTTGATGCACAGAGCCTCTGCTTGTGTTAGCAAAAAATTCTTCTCTGTTCCAAACCGAGACCACAAAATCTTTAGTGAGAAAAAACCTCACAATCAGACTTTAATACCCAGAGCCTGAGAATGATTGCAGTTACTTACAGAAATAGGATTGCTTGATGAAAATTGAGATGTAAGTGTGATTAGATGTTCATTTGGTTGTTACACTCATGGTTCAGTCTTTTCATTAAAACAGTTCAGCCCGTGCAGGTGTCTTATGGCTGCCTGTAAGAAGATGGCTGATGGCAGAATGAAAGGAGAAGCAAAGCCTGTAGCTGTGTAAAAGTGCACTTTTTTTTTTCCTCTATTGTCTAAATAAGCTGTTTTAGAAACTATAGTTATTAACAGCAATCAGAAATCAGGCTCTGAGAAAGTTAAAACTCATTTTTATATCTTCAGTACACAAGTGCCTGGACCCCTTTATCTACTAATAATGTTTTAGCTTCCATTCTCGTCTCATCTCGTCTCATCTCATAATCCCTGAAGAACATTCATGATACCGTATGAATTGAGTTGGTAAGTTACCTCTCCTTGTACATGTGGAGAAGTTTGATTGTTGGCTTTCCTGAAAGGATTGCAGGACTTCATTTATGCCAACTGCTATTGCAGCCTCTGCACGCACACTAGGATACTAAAGCTGTGTCATAGTATCCAGTCAGTTGGAGCCTGGATATGCTTTTAAATTTACAAAAAACTAGCAAAATTCCTATTTCCCTCTAGGTGACTCTTGGCCTGTGGCAGTGCTGTGGATTGTAGCCTGCAGGGCAATGCTGCTCTTCACCTCCTGACTGATGCAGCTGCTTGCTGATGTCTGGCAGAACAGGAAACAGCTGGAAAGGGTTTGCTGGAGCACAAGTATCAATCACATCCTGGATTCTTGGGCTGGGTACCGTGCTCTTAAACTTGTTAGAATAATACCTGGAATAATCAAGCTATGCTTCACTACTTGAATCAAGTTTATTTTTAGCCCAGTGGTTTTTGAACTGAAACTGCTCGGGCAAAACTTGTTTTTGAAGTATTTATAATTGCTTCTTACAGTGTTGCACACAAATTTCAGCTGAATCTGGACTGAAGGAATTTGGGCATACCAGTAGATGGCTTTTCAGTGCCCCTTAGTAGCCTTACACTGGAGGATATATTAAAAAAAAGAAAAAAGAAGTAACTGACAAGTAGAGAAGTTGAACAGAAGATTAAGTGACTCCTTAGTTTCTTTTCAATATTTACTGTTACATTTTTGGAATATTTTTCCTTTGCTAGGTGTTTTCTATGTTTCCTGGACTTAGGCTTTGTCCCTCTCAATCTCTTATGGTTCATCATGCACCAGTAGTCAGCATGGTCAGAAGGCTTGGCTCATATTTACCTCACAGTTTAGAACTGATTCTCCTTGCAAACATTTAAGAAGCAAAAAAAAAAAAAGAAACTAGTATTCCACTTTTTCCTGGTTTTCTGTATTTTAAATTGAAATGATTAGGAAGCTGGGTTTTAATGAGCTTTTAGTAGAGGTGAGATAGAGAAGTGTTTGTGTAACTGCTCACTATATTTGTCTGTAAACACCTTTTTGGGTGTCGCCTGACTCAGTGCCTTCTCAGGTACCTGCTGCTTTGCAAGGCTCAGGTGGAATATTTGTGAGACTGACACAACAAGAGAGGCAAAGTAGGATAATCATCAGTTGTGTTCTCAGAAGTGGAGCTCAGTGCCTGCTTTTTTACGTGATTTGGGTTGGGAGAAGAATTGAACCAAATAGTTGTGGTGTTTTGTTCATTGATACGTGGTGAAGAGCAGCACAGAGCTGCACGATCTGGCTGAAGGAGGGCAGCCCTTGGGAGCTGGAGAGAGGTAAGGCATTGGTACACCTTTCGTTGTTCAACCCTTGCTTTCCTTGTGTTTGACCTATGCCTGTAGCCTCTCTCTCTTTGGCCGCGAAGGTGTCAGGCCACGTACACCTGCAGCCTTTCCAGTTTCTCTCAGGGAAGTTCCTGGTCTTGCCAAAATCCAAACAAAAAGTGTAGCTTTGCCTGCAGCTTTTCAGCTGTTACATGTTTTGCCACGGAGGTCTGTGCTTGTCTCTGTGTTTCCACTTCATGTGTGACCCTTTCCCCTTTGGGCTCGGACCTTTTCCCCTTTTCACGATGGCTCTTCAAGACTTGGTCTTCCAGCCTCCTACCCAGCTTATGTTCACAATAAGTAAAATATTTTCAGTCCTTCTGTTCATTTTGGTGGGTTTTGTCCATGAATAGGACCTCCTGACATCACTTGGAGTCTAGGGTAACGTCTGAGGCGTGGCAGTAGTAGGTGATGTTTGAGGTGTTGCTGTTAGAGGTGATTCTGCTTCATTAACTCTAAAAGCCTTCTCATTCCGTTGAGGTGTTCCCGTACTTGTAGTACTGCCTTCCTAGTGCTGCTGAGTTGGAAGAGTTTCCATCTTCCAGAGCATTACCAGAAGTAACAGGAAGGACGAGATGAAGCCTTTTTTAGCTTTGGGGCTTTGCTCTGTTGTCTGAGCCCTTTCCTGATACAAATTGCACATCTTGTGACCCAAGAGTTTTAGGTCCAGAACTCAGCTTGGTTTGAGTGAGCATTAGAGCTTTACATCCACACACTGATGGCAGAACCCCATCAACCTTCACTGTTTCTTGGAACAGTTATTTGTTGGTTGCATTTGTTTGAGGTGAGTGATTTTTGTCTGGGTTCTTTGATCTCTGGTCTCTGGTGTGTGTTGGATCATCAGCCTCGCTTAGCTTATGCCTCTTGATCTCTTCAGGGTTCATTCATTTTTTGGAGAAATAGGATGTTGTGATCACAGTTCTTGAGTCTTAAAATCTCTAGTTTCTCTGGAATTGGTGGCTGTTTTGTATTCATGGCTTTTGGCTGTTAGTCTTAGAAAGTCTTAAAAAGTGCTCTTGGGGAGCGTGGTAGTGCACTGCCTCCCGCGATAGCACCTTGCGGGTGACACCTTGACAGGTATCATCACTTACACTTGCATAAGCAACATGAAATCTTGCAGCCTGTTTATTCATCATTCATGTGAGTACATCAGAGTCATTTAGGACTTTAAATCCTTGCCTTGTCTTAAAAAAAGAGTAAGTAAACACCAGTTAATATCACTGCTGCACAACGTTATGAATTGCCTGAGTAGATGTTAGTGAAGTGACTGTTGCATTTTACTTCATCTGCAGGATGTTCAGGTTGATCCATCTTTGAACACTTTCTCTCTCCTTAATGGGCAGTTTGGAAAAAATAATGATTTGTTCCAGAATAACTGGGATTTCTTTTTATTCTGCATGCTTAAGAGAAGCATCTAAAAAACTGCAGGAGGAAGAGAGTTAAAAAGAAGAAAGCTGTACTGCTAAACTCAAGAAACATGGATATACATTACTTACCATGGACTAAACCTCCAAAATGGTATGCAAAAACTGAAGTGTAAAAATAGCTGAAATCAGCTCTGGCAGTATGTCACATTTCTTTTAGTGACCTGAAGCAGTAGCTCAGGTGAGCATCACCTGCATTCTTGTTTCCAGGTTCAGTCCTAAGTTTTAGCTTATAGATAATTGTACAGGTGCAAAGAGTTGTAGCTTATTTTGCAAAAAAACCAATAAGGATCTTTCCAAGTCTACCTCAGTAATTTGGGACATGTGGTGGTATGTGAAATAGGTGACTTTGTTTCACTTACCTTTGGCTTTATAGAGAGGTGGGAGGATGGTGCAACACCTGCTCACGCTCACTGCAGTTCTGTAAACAGTGTGTGTGAGAGTTGATTAAATATTTGCATATTAATATTACTACCTAGCAAACTCAGATTATTCACCACATTAACGAAGAGTCTTTTCTGAGATTGTGAATTCTGTTTTATTCATGTTTGCTGCTTTTGTATCTGCTGAATGCCAGCTCCCTCTTTTCCATGGGGTAGGACTGCAGGATCTCTGCTCTTTGTTTTAATAACTGTCTCCTCTTTGAAATGCCATTATTTCTGGTCTGTTTTTAGATGATGAAGGATAGACACTGTGATGGGCACTAAAGCATGGACTTGAAGTGTGCACTCTGGTGGCAGGTACTCCTATCTGGTCCCGGTGGTCTGACGTGTCTGAGGAAGGCTTAGGTGCTGTGTGTCTTAGCTGTGGTTTTCTCCATTTATTAATTTCAGTGTGATTGAAATGTTTGTCTTTATTTATAGCATATCCAACAGCTGTGTTGCAACAGAGAAGGTAAGTTCAGAGATTGGGGTTGGGGGCAAAGGAATTGACAACCAAGCTCTGGATAGTTAATCTGTTTTTGTTTTTTTTCTGATACAATCCTTAAAGTTTATGGACAGATGTTGGGTTTATGGACATGTGTCAGATTGATCAGACAGCTGCTAAAACTATTATGAAATGGCAAGAAACAGGGCATTTATTACACATTATATGGGGAAGAGAAGAGACTAATTTGAGAATTAGATTTTTAACCATTCTTGAAGTATTTATTTGTCCTTTAAGATACAGACCCAGATGCAAATTCACCCATCTGCTCAGTGAGATATTTTTCCTGTTCATTTTCCTGACTGAGAATTAGCGTTAGTGTCGCACTTGTTGCTAGAAACTATTGAGCTAGTTGTGCTCATTTTTCTCTGTTGAGCTCGGTGAGTTGTGCTCTCCACTACGTGGTGGGGGATTGCTGGCTGCTGTTAGCTTTGCTTTAAAGACAAGAATTCCCGGGTTTGGTCAAGTTAAGGACATGTTTGTTCTAAAGCCTAATAAAAGCATTAGCTAATATATGTCTTGATTCTCTGATGTGAGTTATAAAGGACTTGCCTGTGAATACAAATGAATTCCCTTGTTTTGACAGGTAATTAAATCTGGATCTCTTCCTTAGGTAACAAAGCAAGCAGTCTCAGATATGCTTGCTAGGCAGAATCACATGTAGACAGCAAGGTTTTATTATCTGTGGGGAAAAATGCATTATAAGAACATGAAATCTAGATGACCTTGAATGAAAACAAATAAAATTTTATGAGATACAGTATATTAATGCCCCAACTTGGATGTAGGAATTCCTGAATATGAATTTTGTTTTAACTGTCATTAAAGCTCTATGTACAATCTTTACTTCTGCAGGAAATGTGAAACATCCCAGGGATTGGCTGGCTGGCTGAAGAACCCCAGCACCTGCCTTTTATGGCAAGTGACCTGAGCATCGATGTGCCCATGGTAGCAGTTCAGGTGGGTGTGTTACCTGTATTTGCAGACTTTCCTTGTTCTCTGCATTGTACCAGAAACTGCACGTGCCTTGTACAATCTGTTTGGTCCCCTTGTAATGTCTGGTTTTCCTAATAAACATCTTTTGAAGTCTTTGCTTTGTGGCTGATTTCCAAGGGTCTGAGCATTCCCATGTGCTAGGTACATCCTTCTAATGTATTCTTTGGATCGTGCAGGGGGGAGAAGAAAAACTCATAACTGCTTCCTTTGAATAAAAACCTTATTTGAAGCTGTTATGTCCACACAAGACCTTTGCTAGTAGTTTCTCTGCTTTGAGTATTTTCTTGGAGTGTCCTGATGCTTAAGATCAGACAGAAAACCATTGTAAGCAAAATCAAATAAATTTCTCATGAAGAAAAATTAATTCTGAATGTTTGTTTGGGAAATGATGGTGAAACAAATGGGAAGTTGTGATCTTGGGCTTTTGTTCCTGTGAAGTGCCAAGTCCTGTGGGAAAACTTCAGCCATGTGAAGGTGAACTACCTTCACATGGTACCTTGCACTTACATGAACACCAACAGTTTGGCTTCATCCTGGCTTGCAATTTTTTGTTTCAAAGGAGGACTGAGAAGAGAGCAGAACACACCCAATGGTCTTTAATGCCCTTCCATGTGTTTTCAGTATTCTTCTGTTTGGTTCTTTCCAGGGAGGAGGGAAGGTAGCCTGTGTGCCTGTGCACATCTGTTTTCAAGAGGTGAAAATTTGTGTGTGTGCATGTGTGTATTAACTTCAAAATCCCTTTCTTCTATAGCAGTGTTCTGGCATGTCCTGGAGTTCAGTTTGGCTTTGTTTTTCAGTTCAGCTGGGCAGACATTACCAGAATCCCTCAGAAAGACACTCTTTTTTCCCATGCTTAATCCTTTTTACATGCAGCATTGTACTAATCTTGCTGAATAGCAGGAATGTACATTTCCTAACAACAACTACTAGAGAAGTGTAAATTAAGAAGCTGGCATGAGATTATTTTGGAGACTTGGCCAAGAAAACAGGATTAGAGTTAATCCTATAACAGATATGTTTGGCACCTTAAAAAACCATCCAAACCCAAACATGTTTGTCAACTTAAAATCCAAAAGTTTTGAAGTCTGATTCAGCTCTAACCTTCCTCAAACAAACAAAATCTTCTCAAATGTCTCATTTTGGCATGTTGTGGTATCAGTGCTGTGTGTGCAGCCCCTGAGCACAGCTCCCTGCTCCTCCCAGGTGTGGCCTGCTGGCAAGCAGCTTGCTCCCTGGGAACAGGATGGTGTGATGTTGGGTTCAATCAAAATTCACTGAACGTCTCCAATTACAGAAAATGTTCATCCTGTGAATAACCAAGCAAATCACTTTCATGGGGAGAGGGGAGACACGTTTCAGCTAGGACTGGCCTGAAGGAATCATTGGCTACAGATGAGGAGCCATCCCCAGCCCTGTGAGTCTACCAGAAGAGGAATAAACTTGCTTTATGTTTGTGTTTGTGTGAATGCCTGCTTTTTCTAAAGGCACCTGTGAATTGGAAATTAATCTCATGTATAAGGTGTATTCGTGTGAGACCCCACCTGCAGTGCTGCATCCCCCTCCCTGAGGTCCCCAGCACAAGGAGGACAAGGAGCTGCTGGACAGAATCCAGCTCTGAGATGCTCTGAAGGCTGGAGCTCCTCTGTTCTGGAGCCAGGCTGGGAGAGCTGGGGTTGTTCACCTGGAGAAGGCTTGGGGGAGACTCGGAGCCCCTTCCTGTGCCTAAAGAGGTTCCAAGAGAGCTAGAACAGAGTTATATTCTCAGTATTTTACTTTTTTTTTTTGCCCCCAACAATTTAACTTGATCAGTCATAGCCAAAATTCTTCATGGCATGCAGCTCTTGCATTTTAAAAATTAACAAGCAGCGCTTTACAGGTGATTTTATTGCCACCTGCTGGAGTTTAAATCAAAATTCAGATTTTTTTTTTTTTTTTTTTAATATTTTGGCTACCTGAAACGCCCTTGGATGAGGGCAGGTGCATTAGAGATGTACTTAAAGAAATGCAGGCTAACCTGTCCCTTACCAAACCACTCATTGACCCATCATTTTGTTTGTAAAGATCAACTGACAAAACAACCAAAGGCAATATTTGTATTTTATCTTTATAAGGAAATCAGAAAAATTGGACAGTAGACAGAACTGGAAAACAGTGTGCAAGTGGTGCTGTCAGCTGAGGTGGCAGATGCAGCCTGGGCTGCAGCATTGGGAGTGGGGACAGCACAGAGACAGAGCAGTGCTGGGAAACTGACCTGCAGCTCCAGAAACAAATGTTTCCAGACAACTGCAGCAGCCTTGGTGATAATTTTGGGGATTTTTGCATTCCTGGGCCTACCCTTCATCCAAGAGGGGCTTTGGAATGGAATTGGACAACTCTGCAGTATACATTTGTTACTAATCCTTTCTCCTGATTTGCTGCTCTTAACTGCACTGGTCAGACTCTGCAGGAACCAACGCTGCTGGCAGCCTGGATCACTGGGAGTTGGTTGTGCTGGTGCCGTTGATTTTTGGGTGGCTGTGGAAGATGTGCCTGGAAAGCACACTCTAGCCAGGATCACTAAAACTTAGCTTCTTGTCCCATTGTGACCTGGGGGCCCACCAGGAGAGTGACTGCAAAGTTTTGTGGTGTGGATGGCTTGGAGGAACCTGAACCACCTGCAATTGATGTAAAAATGTTAAACTAAAGGACAGCAGCTGACAATGATTATTTTTGTGTTGATAATGTCATGTTGTGATCTAATTTAAACATGTGCCCTATTATCACTCCCAGTACTCCAAAATTTTATGCTTAGTTTCTGCCTTAGACTTCACTGTTTCCACTTCTGATTTCTGATGCTTTTTCCTGTATTTTCTCTCTATGCAGCTTCTTTTTGCTTTATGATGAAATTGATGAAATGAATTTCCTAGAGTCCTGCAAAGCAATAAAAGTAATAAAAAGCTCTTTGGTCATGACCCCCCACCAGAACACATCAGGTTTTAGCTGTAGCTACTACAGTCCCCTCTACCTGTCCCTTAGGGACTGTGTGTCTCCAGAGCTGCTGTGAGTGGGCTGTGCCCAGAGATGAGCTGGATTGGGCAAGGAGCTGGTGTGAGGAGGGAATACAGAGGAGGCCACAGAGATGCTCTGAGGGCTGGAGCACTTGTGCTATGGAAACAGGCTGGAAGAGCTGGGGCTGTTCAGCCTGGAGAAGAGAAGGCTCCAGGGAGAGCCCCTTCCAGTGCCTAAAGGGGCTCCAAGAGAGCTGAGATGGACTTTAGACAAGGGTCTGGAGGGACAGGACAAGGGGGAATGGCTTCCCACTGCCAGAGGGCAGAGATTGATGGGATATTGGAAAGATTTTTTTCTCTGTAAGGGTGGGGAGGCCCCGGCACAGGTTGCCCAGAGAAGCTGTGGCTGCCCCATCCCTGGAAGTGTTCAAGGCCAGGCTGGATGGGGCTTGGAGCAACCTGGGATAGTGGAAGGTGTAGGGGGGAGAATGAGATGATCTTTAAGGTCCCTTCCCACCCAAACCATTCTGTGATTGTATGCGGTACAGGAGCTCTGGGGCTCTCCTGGATGAGGAAGGCTTTTGGAGATTTGGAGTATGTTGTGCATTCTTAGGACAAATGCATAAAGCAGCAAAAACAAGGACATGGCATCCTAGGGCACGTGCTGTGATGCAGGGTGGGAACTGGGACCATATCTGCTTTCCAGGGCTTGCCCTGCCCTGGCACACAGCCTGCACCCTTCCTGCATGGCTTCCCCTTACCTGGAAAAGAGTTGCTGGAGCTAGGTGTCACTGGGCCCTGCTCAGGTGTGGTGGAGGGCTTTCTGTGCCCTGGAAGGCACTGCCTTGATATGATATATTGCTGGGACTGATGAAAGATTGCAGGGATGGAGCTTTGGATTATGAAAAAGAGATTGAAAAAGCCTCATTATGTGTGTTAATTAATTAAAGTGGGTGTTAGAAGTGTTCCCACCAGAGCAGCCAATCCAGCCAGGGGGTGTTGTGCTCACTTCCAGAGCAGTGTCACACTGCTGGACCCAGCTGTAGGATGCAGGGTGGTCCCATCCTGCCTTTGGGCTGATGGGGAGGGATGGGGGCTGCAGCTGAAACGTTGGGAGTTGGCTCTGCAGGGCCCCCCACACGCCCCCAGGGACTGCAGGCTCTCCCCATTGCACTTCCCCAGGGCGGTGTTTGTTCCCTCTGCGCAGCTGTGCAGCCACTGCAAAGAGCCAAGAGCAGGGGCAGGAGATCTCCAGGTGCCCACCTGTCCTCAGGTAGCAGTTCAGGTGCTTCAGGCAGGACACAGAACCATCACCTCACATTTTTAGTTGTCGTCTCCTTTGTGCTTTTGGAGACTGCAGCCACACGTGGTTGACCTTGCACAACGCCTCCTGAGAGACACAGGGAACAGTGGAGAGAGCGATCGGTGTGGGACCTGTATTGTGGTTTCTTTGGCATCTTGGTACAGGTAGTGCTGGGCAGTGGGCCTTGAGAGAAGGAAAGAGATGAGGGTTATTGAGGAATAACCTTTTAATCTTTCTTTATGCATCACAAAGAAGCTAAACTGGATATAAGCCATTTCTTTTCTCTCTGCATTGAGTTGAATAGCTGATAGCGTTGTGGAGGTGCAGGTAGCCCAACCGCAGCATGAAATACCTATCTGTCCTGTGGGCCTGCCTGGGGCCAGTCCTGTATCATCCTTCCTGTAATTCCTAAATAGCTTCAGGTTGGGGATCAAGTTTCAAGCTATAATACTGTCCTGTGCAGAGCCAGGAGTTAGACTTGATGATTCTTGTGGGTCCCTTCCAACTCAGGATACTCCATGATTCTAAGTTAACTCCACAACAGACAGCTCCATTGTTCTTTATTGTACCTCATGTACAAAGTTTGTTGTTGGAGTAACTTCCATGATTAACTGGAAGCTGATCATTTGTAACATCCAAAGGCTGGCAGTAAATAACTGCAGGTGCAGAGAGGTGGCTGTGTGCCAGTCTGTGGCTGTATGACAGTCTGCCAGGCCAGGTTAGAAACCAGAGCACACCTGCTCCTGAACTTCAGTGAACTCCCATCATCCCCTCTCTGAAACCACCCACACCCGTGTGACAGCTCTTCTACCTGAGTATTGCCTGCTGAGATGATCTGTCTCATTATCTGTCTGCCACTGCTGCTGTCATTGCCTCCCACATCTGAATTCTACCACTGAGCTCCCTCCTACAGCTAAACTTTCAGAGCCTTCAAAGGAGGTCTTCACACTGAAATTCTGTGAAATCTGGTTATTTCTGTGCCCTGGCTGCCTCGACTGGGACCCTGTAGCTCTGCCTGCCTTTTGCTTTGGGAACCTCCAGTCTGGGGGTTTCCTGGCTCTGTGCACCCCTGTGCAAGCTGGAGCCACCTCCTGTGGGGCAGCAAGTGTCTCTAACCAGATTAGAGATCCTGAGGCCCCTGGGATGCATTAAAATACTTGGGGATTTGTCATTTAAGTATGCATTTTCCCTCATCTTCCTTGTGCGACATGGGAACGATTTCATGCACTCTGTGTACCTGTGCCTGGTGCTGTGGGGGGTTGGGATGCAGGGGGGCTGCTTCCCAGCCCCTCATCCAGGGCTCACAGCTGGGCTCCCTTGAGAGCAGCCCTGGAGAGACCCACTCCAGCCCCAGAGTAAATCCCTGCTGGGGCTAGTGCTCTGGTTTTTCTCTTTCTTTATTGCTTATTAACAAAAACAAGTGTTTTCCTGGTAGGCAGAAAGTATGGCCTCTGGCTGCAGCAGGCAGAGTGGCTGCTGTGGGATCTGCCCAGACAGAGATAAATATATTCACATGTAGATCTGATATGCATGTGCTAAACCCAGAGAGGCTCCTGTTCCAGGCAAAGCCCAGCTGGTGACTGTGCCTGGAGAACTGCCCAAGCCAGGCCCTGCAGGCAACGACCTCCTCTCCTGTTGTGGTGTGTCATGACCAGCACCATGGCCAGCAAGATCAGTTAGGCCAGTGACTCCAATGGTTTGATGCCCACACAGCGCAGGAGCCCAACGGTTAGGGTGAGAACCCAGAGCGCTGTGCGGGGTATGCAGATCTTGTTCCCATAAATGGCCACCACCATCTCCTCCCCTTCTCCCCTATATTTGGTTCTCCCTCTAGAAAGTTCTATGTTCCTTGATCCCCCATTGGTCCGTGTTAATTCTTCCCACCTACCTGTGTTCCTATAGGCCAAGCACCCTTTTCCCTGCCTCTGTAACACCCCCTTCCTGTTGTTCTATTGGTAGTTTTGTGCTTTCCCCTCCCATTCTGTAGGGGTATAAAGCCCCATGTCAGTGTCAGTTTTTCAAGTTCTTTGTGCTCCTCCCTGGATTTCTGTTAGATCCTCACTCAATAAACCCTCTCCTTTTCCACAAAGAACCCCCCGCCACCTTGTCCCTGCATCCTCCGCACGCCCTTTCCCTCGGTGGGCAGGGCGACCCCGAGCTGGAGCCTCGCCTGCCCTCCTATGCCGTGGCAGCCTCTGTCTCCCCCTCCAACGAGGGTGGGTGCCCAGTGCTTGTGGTCATTCAGTAGCTGGCAGACAGCACCTTGGCACTCTCCCAGTGTGTTTCCCTTTCAACCGTGCTGTAATATTCTGTGACTCAGTGGGCTGGATGGTCTAGATGTCCTTGTATTTGTGAAAGTATGGACCATAAATGTGTTCCTACAGCATGAACACAGGACCCAACTGTGTCACGTCCAAAGCAGGGATATCCCTACAGTTGCTGGTCCAAGTGCAGCCAGTGATGACCCTGCCAGACCTCTTCCTCAACGACCAGCTTTCCTCAGAGGCTGGGCTGGGGACAGCTGTTCCCACCTGCGGGCTTTTGGAGGACTCCCTTTTCCTGGTGGAGGTGTATCCCTTTGCACAGATGTGGCTCTGGGAGGGCTTGGGACTGCAGGAATGGCTCTGGACTGCTGGTTCCTCCTGAGCAGCAGGGTCCTGGCAGGAGGTAATCACTGATGGGATAACATGATCAGTGAGGATGCTCTTTCCAGGGACATGAGTGCAATGGAGATGCTGTGACCTGAACACACAATTCCAGTGCATGGCTGGAGGCAGGACATGACTGTGTGTTCTCCAGCCAAGCTGAGACCTGCTGAAGAGAAGCAAGTGGGGACGTTTTTCACCTGGGATCTGACTGCTTGGCACATTCAGAAGCTTCTGTATAGGGCAAGAAGCATACGCAGGATCTGTGTCCCCCCTCAGAGATACTGTTCCATTGAAGTATGGCCTTGGCATCTCCCTGGCATAGGAGCACAGGACCCCTGCTCCCGCTCTCCTGCCTCTCCAGGGCAGAGGAGCTCCACCCCTGTGCTGCCCCAGGCCTTTTGGTTACAGGCTTGGAGGAAGCCACACTCCTGCTTTGGCAGGTTTGTGTGAAACAGAGACATGTCCTGGTGGTACCATTCCTGAGGACTGGCTCAGTTGGCAGCAGCTGGGGTTGTTGCTGCTTTCCCAGGCATTCCCTCTAAACACTTCTGTGGGCAGGAGAGGAATGGAGTAGGCTGGACTCACAGCCTGAGTCCCATGTTCCTTATCCCTGTAAGAACTGTGCAGGACTGTTGCAGCCATCACATCATAGATGTTGTCCAACTGTAACAAATACCATTTACCCAAGACAGTGGGGCTAAAGAAATCCACCAGTCTTGGCTGGTTAGAAATCTTCAATGATTGCTTCTAATGAGGGGAATGACTTTGCAAGCTCCCTAGGACACAGATACAGAAAAACCTCTGCAGCCTGCAGGACCAGGCATCCTGGCACTGCATGGTGGCTGCTGTGAGGAGCCAGCAGGAAGCGACCTAATATCGCCCTTGCACTAGCTGGACTAGTGACTGGAGGCTGTATCCTGGGGAAGGCACAAGCCCTGTCCTCTTGCTGCCCTAGAGGCAGGGGACAGGACACAACTGGCCATCTGTGTTCTTGGTGGCTGTCAGGATATGTGATACTTCCTGCAAGAGTCCCTGCATCCTCATGGCTTGTGGCAATCACTGACCTGCCTGTTCAGTTGCTCAAAGGTTGTGGAATTCAGCACAAGAAGCCACTACGTGGCTGCAGCTTTTTGCTCTCAGTTACTGGTTTCTGAAGTTTGATGGTAAATCCATATCAGGGGTGAGACAGAGCTCAGCCTGGCTGCAGTCAGCTGGGCTGTGCCAGCTGTAGACAGCACCAGTCGGTCAGTGCTCATTGCAGGCACAACAGCCTCAAGTTTTGCTTTTTAGTACCAGGGGTTTTTTTACTTTTTAAAAAAGTTGTACAGAGAAGCTGTAAAATAAAACATAGGTATTGTTCACGTTCATATTTTGCCTCTTCTTTTGGCTCTGTCCAGGTGATTTGGGGTGAAGTGAAATCAGAACAGACGTGAGTTTGGGGGAGTTCCTGACGCAGGGTAGGATCTTAAAATATTTTCTGTGTAGTCCTGACATATTCTGCTCAAATGCTGTGGTATAGCATCCTGGGGAGGGTGGTACTGTATATCAGAGAGGAGGAATTTGATGATTTTGAGGTCTACAGGAATAGAAGTAGGACAAATGCAAATGTGCTGAGTGAAAGGATGGTCCCTTTGCAGAATGTTTTTGCACCATCCTGGGTCTGGAATGTGACACCTTCCAAAAAGGCACTTCTGAAAACTATTATAAAATGCATTTGCCCACAGGGCTCCTGCTACAGCCATCTTTGTACTGGCATATCTACCTGGTCTAAGGTTCACAGAGACCCTTGGGAGCATTTGAGGAGCTCATGGGAAGGTTCAGGTGATTGATGTTAAGCCACATATAAGGAAGGCTCTGCCTGAGCAGTATCTGCAGTGGGAACAAACCGGGACAGTGGCCAAGGGGGTGCATGAGTTGCACAGAAAGGCTGAGGAGGCCTATCCCATGGAGCCATGCCCTCCCATGTGCTGCTCCTGAGATGACAAGTTGGCAAACTATGGAAAAGGTCTGGGAATTGATGTGGAAAGCAAGAATCAGCAGAATTAGCTGCAGATGAAACATGAAGAAACCATTCCCTGTCCTGTAGCTGCTGTGTGCCTCGGGAAGAGAGTGCTAGGTGCACTTGGGCAAAGGAGACCTTTGCTGTCACTGTCTTGGACAACTCCGGTGTTCCTGTCACCTCTGCTACTCTTGTGCCAGGCCAGCTTGTTCTTGGTCATTGCTCTGGCCATGGGCTTCAGGATTTCAGACTGGCTCTCTGCTGTGAGCAAGAGTCTGTCTTTTGCCAGGATAGGGACATGGTGCAGAGACCTGTCCCCATGATCTGTGTCCCAGTGGATCAAGTATGGTTGGGTCTGGAGTGCTCTGCTGCCTGGTGGTTCCAACAAGGACCGGGGAAATCCTGGTTCTGGTGCATGCAGGGATGTGATGAAAGGACAGTGTAGATACTTTCCAGCAGTTCCTGGGCTGGTCTGGAAGGTGTCCATAAGTCAGGCATCAAATAGCACAGGTTTATGCTGCATCCAGAGGAAGAGGTTTCTGCATGGGAGAGGAGACAAACTCACTTGGAACTTGCACTTAGATCCAGGCTGATGTACAAGCAGAGTCAGGAGACAAGGAAGTACCAGGATGGGGTGTGCAAACATGGCGCAGGCAGCCCTCCAGAGCCTTCTAACACGTGCTGGGCCACCAGCACACATGCCCTGCACAGCACACACATTCTTCACCTTTTATGCCAGTGTTGGTGGGCAGGGGGAGGGCTTTTATCTCCTATTTCCAAGGCACTTACTCTGCTAATGCTTATCCCAGGCAGGTACTTGTTTGTTGCCCTGGGGTGTCGATGTTGCTGTGCTGAGTGCTGCTGTGGAAAGCTGGCAGGTGCTGGGGGATAAAGGAGTGGCTATGATTTCCTGCACTGAGGAATGAAAGGATGGCTGCAGGGAGGAAATCTGCTGCTTATGCTGCAGAAATTGTTACGTCTGCTTTAGGCAGAGCAAGTGTGAGGGATCAATGCTGAGGACAAGCTTATGTGGTTGTAGTTCAAAATCAGCCACTGGGATTTAAAAAACTTATTTGATTTAGGAGCAGCACTCCATGATGGCCAGTGGAATGTAGACAGTCATGTGAGGCTCTTGGATAACAGAATCCCGAGTTACAGGAGCTGTGATGGTTCACATTTAAGGCCCACCAGCCCCTGAAGTGTCTCATTCTTCCTCACGGATGTCAGAGGAGAAGAGCTGAAATCCTAGTTTTAAATGAGGACACCAGAAAGCATATTACATCAGCCACCTGGTGCAAGGAAGTCACTCTGATGCTAGGATGCTTGATATGTAACACATCTCCAGTGTCAGTGTCATGTGGTGCCATGTACTAAGGGAACACTGAAGTCCCATTAGTCAAATAAGTGGTTCAACAAATAACACAAGGCCCTTTTGGAATGAAGTTACAGGCTAAAAGCTAAAGGGACATTTAGAGCTGGCTCAGGACACAGAGGGACATTGGAAAGGCTGAAAGCAAGAAAGGCAACTGCTTTGTGGAGCAGAGAATAGGAAACCCACAAGAGAAGTGACTTTTGACATGGTCTGGTTTTGCACAGGGTTTGATCTGCCTTGTGCAAGGGCAGTGAAATGACAAAGTCATATGCAGTAGTGTTTGATGAAAAATGGAAACAAAAAGTCTTGTTAAAGATGTAATGAAAGAACAGACCAAAGGGTACAACACTTACAGAAGGTGTGAAGCCTGCTTGAAGATAACATAGTGGAGTTTCTGCCTTTTTTTATTAAAGCCCTGATGACTACTCAGCAAGGCTAGGAAAGCTACTGCAAGTGAGATGCTATCAGTGTAAGAAAAGTGATCCTGATTTTGCCCAGACAGCAAGGGCTCTAAATTTGACTCAGATGCTAGAAACTAAGAAAAGTGCTTAAAAAGAATACCAGATGTGTTTGCAGTGCTCTTTAAATCCCTGGCCTGTCCATATAGTGATGCTGTCTGCAGCATCTGTTTGAAGAAGGTAAACTTGGAGGGGGGAGGGGTTCAGAAAGGAGCAGCAAAGATAACAGAAATTAAGGAATAACTTTTGTGAGAGAAGTGGCTGAATAGACCAGGACAGTTCAAACTGCACAGAACATGCCTCGGGAGTGTGATCAGGATTATCCCATTTAGATTGAAGGACTCAGATCTCCCATTTACTTCTTTCAGAAAAAGAGCTGGGGATGTCAGAAGAAACTGGTAGATATGGACCAAACCACAGCTAGTCCCTTCTTTTTGGCACACAGTGAAACATGTAGACATGGTTGGTTGGGGTGGTATGGAGTGTGAGGGCTCACACGTTCTTGGAAAATGATTTGAGAAGAAAACCCTGTTGCACCAGTCCAGGTGGAAACCTCCAGTCCAGGAGCCCCTGAGCCCTAGGTGGGTTGCAGAGAAGGATCCTTTGGGGAAGCATTACAAAGTGCTGCCTGCATGATACCGGTCAGCTGAGCTGCTTCACAGAGGCAGAGGATGCTGTGACTCACATGTCATCCCAGGAGAACACTGGAACTTGAAAGCTGACCACTGCCAGTGGTGGGGGAAGAAGGAGCCTGTGCAGCCATGAGCCAGGTGAGAGAGCTGAAGCTCCTCCAGCTGCCTCCTCTTCCAGCTGATGGAGGAGGTCAAGGCAGCATCTGAGAGGGAGGTCTCCCAAGTAGCCTGCATGCTAGGGGAAGATCATCTTGCAGGGAAGTGGGTAATGCTCTTCTCTGTGACCTGGGAGCCACAGCCCAACATGTGGCAGGGCACGATGTCTAGATGTGCAGTAAGAACTTGGAGAAGAAAAGCTTCTTCCCCAGGGAGTGCAACCCTGGGACATCAGGAACTGGGTTAGACAATGCCATGGCCAACCTGAGCTGGTTTGGGGGATAGCCCTACTCCACGTGGGAGGGTGGACTGGTGACCTCCAGGGTTCCCACTACAGCACTGCTGTAATTCTGTGACTTGCCCCTTTGGGTAAGACTCAGTGGGCTCAGAGGATTGTGTGAGAGGGAGAATGGAGGGCTCAGCTAACCTGTGTCAGCGAAGCTCCTCAGGCAGCTGAGACACCACTGAGTGTAGGTGTACAAGGGTGTTTTCAGGCTGTCCCCTGCCTGCTGCCTGGTTAGAAGCAGCCCTGAACACATCCTGCAGTACCAGACCCATGTCTGCAAGCGGAACCTGAGGTCTGTTATTGCCAGGCTGCAGAGATGGTGCCTTGTGTGTGAACCTGGAGGACACCCAACTCTCGTATCTCAGTCCCTCAAACAGCGGCTTTAACTGGATGTTTTCCACAATGTTCCTCTGTCCCAGACATCTCCAGAGCCATAGGAAGTTGGTTCTAAGATGACAACTTGGATAAATGAAAGTGTATTGTAACCACACTATGTTAAATAATGCAGCATATGGACAGCATGGAGGTTAATTTTTAAAAGGTTTGTCTGCACTAGTTCCTGATTGCTTTCTCATCTGTGGCATATTCTCTGACTCTCTTCCTCTCCATGTTGCTCAGATGCTATTGTTTAATGAGAATTTCTTAGAGTTATTAGTACTTTAATGTCTTTTTTTCCCTTTATATAATCACTGTTGATTTATTTCTGCATTAAAAGTAAGATTATTGTGTAATTTTTCAACATAATGTCTTGGTTTCTTATGAAGGAAGAGTCGTTGATTTAAATTATTGATGAAGGTAACATTACTCCTGCTAGAAAGTGCCATGGCAGCCAGTGAGTATGTCTGAATTGCTTAGGATTGATAACGGGGTTTTGTCATGCCCTCAGTGTTCAGTGTTGACCTGAAGCCCAGGAGCTGTCACGTACTGGGGAACTGGACAGAGCCAGCTCCGTGGAGCAGCAGCTCTGCTCCCATCATTTCTCTACCCTCAAAGGTTTGCGTTACCACCTCGGGGTCATGAAAGCTTCTGAAGGAGATACTGGGATGAAAGGGGGCATGGTCTAAGAGCTATACCTTGGGAATGAGCAGCCAGGAGGAGAGGAGGTAACAGCAGCACATGGTCTGGTCAGCTCAGCCATCCCAGTTCCTGCACTATCAGAGTCAGGTGCTGCAGATGTTTCAGCCCTTGGCCAGGCTCTTGGTGGAGGAGCTGTACTCCAAGGGTGGACACTCATGGCCAGAGCAGAAGGGTGCATGGAAAATTGGGTGGCCTGGATGGGTTCATCCCTCATCCACTCCTGTTAATAACCAGTGCCATTGCAGAAGATGTGATATGGAGCAGGCAGTAATTTGAAAAAGGCATTAAGTTATGAGAAACTGTAAAGACAAGATTAAAGTTCCAGCTTACATGGACAAACTGGAGATCCATCTGAAAGCAAGTGGATGCTCTTTGGGAGATACGCTGCCTGTTGTCTTCCCATCACTGGAATAATCAATGCATAAGGACAGAATAGGAAACACTGGTTTGGGGAGCAACCTGATGGAAAGCACAGATTTATTGTGGACCTCCAGTTGCAGATAAAACAACTGGATCATGCCAATGTGGAAATGGCAGGCACAAAATTATCTTCCTTTGCAACCAGAAGGGAATCTGGAAGCACCCAGTGGGCAGCTTTTGTGCGCTCAAGGACATGGCCTGGGGAGCCCCTCAGCATGACTGGGGATCCCATAGCTCTGGGGCAAGGGCTGTGGGTGAGGGCCTGAGGGTTTCCTTGGTTGGGCTAGTGAGAGGGAAAGGGCAGGTGGATAGTTGGGTCCATCGTGTCCTTGCTGAGTTAACTAACCCTGGTCACAGCTCCTGGGCTAGAGAGCTCTAGTATTCTTCCCCTCAGCAGTCCTTCAGTGCACATCTCAAAACCAGGTCAGGGTTTGCTGCAGGGAAAGCACCAATGCAAGCACAGTGACACCAATCCATGAAGTCTGCAAGGCACGCAGCCCTTCAGTTTGTTTCATTCAAATACTAATATCTGGTTTATTTTAACATCCATTTACTGAGTCTGAGGAATAAGGACTTTTGAGGAGAGACAACAGTGCCGCAGATGTGATGGCTCACGTGGTGCGGGCAGGGAGGGACAGGGGGAGGGTGGGTGCTCCGTGCACAGCCGGGCTTGGGGACAGGTGATGGGTCAGCAAGAGCTGGTTGGTGAGGCTCAGAGGATGGACCCATGCAGATCAAGGAAAGAAGCGAGTGAAACCTTTGGTGCTCATCAGGAACCTTGCCAACCCCAGTGGTGCAGAGGGGCAGTGGGGCTGGGTGCAGTCAGTCCAGGGGATCACCTCTCTGTGCTGGGAGTCACTGAACCAGGAGATGCACTGCTGGGTCTGTCACTTGGGTACAAGGAAGAACTGGGGGAGATCAGCCTTTGCAAGTAGCAGCAGAATCTGTAAGATCATGGAGTTTAACATCCTGAGAGAAGGAAGCAAGGCAAATACAGAATTACAGCTGTGGATATGAGCCCTGTGGAGAGCGTTTTGTCACAGTGCATTCTTTGGACCCATGTCACTAATTAAGGAAGGATTTATTCCTAGGGATGAGATTCCTTTCTTTCTCATCCTGTCTCTGATTATCTGGGACTGTTAGGCTGGGAAAGGCTTCCCTCTGGTAATGCTCACGTGTAACAGGAAATGAGAAGGTCCAAAAGGTTCCAGGCAGGTGTGGGCTCCCAGTACTCTAGGCATCTCTAGAGGGAACCTTGGGCCTTGGAAATAAATTCAGCAGTTTGGTTTTCCACTTGAATGATTTCACATTGTTAAGTTCAGCTGCTGCAGGTGCTGCCTGGTGTCTGACTGCCTTTGAAACAGGACCAGATGCTGCCGCTTTGGGCCTGAGTGTAGCATTTACAGTGGAAAATGGTGATCTTGGAGAGGCAGTGGATAGGTGGTAGAAAAGTGAAGAGAAGAGCTCAGTAAAGCCCCAGATGGGTTAGCCCTGTCACAGTTTGCCCAAAGTAAACATGGTTAAAGTGTAAAGAGCACTGCTCCTCTTCCCGTGCTCACATCCTCATGCTTTTCACTCCCCAGGCTGTGCTGGGACCTTTGAGTCTCATGGACTGCAATGGTGGTGGTGGGTTTGTCCCAGGGTCTGCCTCACAAACAGTGCTGGTTTGGTGTCCCCAAGTCAAATCTGAGCCTGGAGAGCCTGGTTGCCCACACGCTCCAGGCGTGGTGTGGGGGCTGGCGGTGGGGAAGGTCAGTGGGGGCTGCATGACTGCAGGGTTTGTGGGGGAGGGACCGTGGAGAAGACCAAGCACCATGTCCTGAACCATAGTGAGTATTGGGGTCCAAGGACTGATCTCTTCTTTTGGGTAGAAATTATTGCGCTTCACCTCCACTTTCTCCCCAGAGAAAAACTGTGCCCAAGGCAGCTGTAACCACCCTGAGGGCGGAATACAAGAGTGTGTCTGGGAGACAGTGAGGGGGAAAAAAAACCCCTTGGAATGAGATGCATGGGTGCATCCACGGGGGAGAAAGGGGTGTTCTAGGACCCTGCCCTCTTCCTCCTGACTCAGCATCCCAAAGAGGCCAGAGCAGACTCTGCCCAGGAACATCTTTTCTCCTGGCTGGGGCCCATGGGGCCGGCCTGCACTGGGGCTGGAGCTGTACAGTGGGCAACCAAGAACACAGTCTGAGTAGTAAAGACAGCAGATTTAGAAATGAAAAAAGCAGGAAAAAGAGACAAATGGTGACTACCTCTTACAATCTAGTCCTTGAAGGGGACATGTGATGGCTGGAAGGAGTGGGGAGATCCAAGCGTGTGTGGCAGTGATGGGGCCAGTGGGTGCAGCTCTAGAGCAGGCTGCAGCTGGCATCACTTGTGAATTCAGTGGGGTGAACCATTGAGCCCTTCTTTTGATGACTGACAAGTAGAAGTAAAGAGAGGCAACACAGAAAAGAGCAGTACAACGTAAGTATTGAGACAGCTGGTGCCTGAGGGACACCTGCAGGGTCAAATCCTGTGGGCAGAAAGGGCAGAGAATATCCCAGGTGGATGCTGTTCTCCCTGCTTTGGTAACTGAGTTCAGCTCAGGGACAGTGCTGGCAGGTTTGGATGAAACTGCTCACAGGCAGTTTAAGGTGTATTTAAGTCACACATATATTTTTCTGAAAACCAGCTAAAAAATAAACTCAAATGCCTGGTCCACACTGACCCCCCTGACCAGCACTGCCAGATCCAGAGGGAGCAGCACCCAGCACCCTCCAGGCAGATGCTCCTGATAACACTAACTGTAGTCATTAATGGTGTTCATCTCACTGCAGCCATTCCTAATGGAGGTTTAACTTGCAGACTGGGAAAGTTGCCTAAACCATCACCCTGTGTATGAGGTGATGGTATGGTATGGTTCCAGCCATAGACCAGCAGCATGTGCTGAGGTGTGAAGGTCTGTTATTGCCTGGTGGTGAGGATGGTGGTGTCTTCACTGCACCAAGAGGAAGAACCTGGTTAATTTGCTAAGTCTAGCTGAGGGCCTGCCAGCAGGGGCTTGCTTGGCTCCTGCCACATGCTGACTTAGCTGCCTGTTACAGAAAATAATTTGGCATATTATTCCATGCCCCTGCCACCCAGAAGGTGGCAGGAAACTCATGTCACTGCTGCACCAGACACATCCCTCTGGCCTCCAGATGTGCAGGAGGTGGCTGTAGCGGCCCTGGCCAGGTCCTTGGTGGAGCTCTGGTGATGGGGCTTCCCCTTGCCATTAGCAGGAGACAGACAAAGTGCACAGCCCTGTTGTTGCAGTTATGGTCATGTGAAATGTTAAGACTGTGCTAATTCTCTTCAGCTCCACAGGACTGCAGAGAGAGCAGCAGGCAGGGGAGAAGACCTGGGCTACCTGCAGGGAGATTACAGTAGGTGCCTGCACAGCAGCAAAGGTTAGGGGATGCTCTTGTGGCCCACATAGTTCACATCTAGCAAGCACTTCTAAAGGGCTGTTTGGAGACCAAACAAGTGCATTGTCATGGTGGGTGGTTCATAGAGGGCAGTAGGTGGATGTGTGGTTGTGTGACAGTGCACAGCTCCCTGCAGGTCTCTGGAGATGGAGGGAGCTGAGCATTAGCACTGGAGGTGTGCTGAACACAGCTACCCACACAGACCTGTGGGATATAGAGCCTGGCCAGGCTTCACAGCCACAGCCTGGCTTCACAGTGTCTCTGGCAAGAACAGTGACGAGGTGAGGGGACAGGGAGGGTCAGAGCATTGCAGGACGGCTCCCTTGCTGCAGGTTGCCTTGTACTGCCCCTTTTCCACTCGGGAACTGCATCCACCCTGTACCTCACCTCTTGCTGCCTGAGGTGAAGTGTGTTCCTGTGAGTGACTGGAAGGATTGCTGGCTCGAAACATTTTGGGGGGTGTGTGTGGGAAGAGGCAGGTCGGGCCCTGCTCTGCACACCCCACCCACCCCCTTAGAGCCGGTATCCCAGCCTGGCAGTGGCTGCCAATCCCTGGCACACCGGAGGCAATGCTCCACACCCACCTTTGGAGCCCCTAACCCAGCTCCTGAGTGCCCACCAGACCAAAGCCCCACCTGGGGGAAGGGCCCAGGAAAGCCACAGGGTACTTAAGCCAGAGCACAAGGCAAGCACATATCTTGACCCTACTTCTCTTGGAATTTGTATCAGATGAACACCACTGGAACCAAGAGAAGTAGCTATATTCATTCTTTTCTGTATCTCTTCTCTCTTTTTCTCTTTCTCTTTCTTCTTCTAATCCCTTCTCAGAGTCTGAGTAACTTAAAATTGGATGGGTTTGGAGTTTGCTAAGTTGAATGGGCTAAGTTAATGCTTTGTGAAATGCTTTATGTTGATCAAATTTTGCTCTAATCTTTTGCCAAAGTTCCCCGATTTTCTAAATATGACCAATAAAGTTTTTGTTGTTTTGACCTCTTGAGGAATATCTTGTTGATATTTCTTCCCATGCATCTGACTCGAGGTACATAAAAGAATCTTAACCCTTTTAAGAGACTTGTTGAGCAAGATCTGGGGCCTTACAGTTCCCCCCCAAGTCCTCCAACACCAACAGCCTGTCATGACTTCACAGCCATGAACTGAGTATGAATGACATCTCCCCTCTAACCTGCTCCTGCCATTGGAAAGGACAAATGCCACAGCCAAGCTGATCACCCCTTGCCATCCCGAGATGCCGGTGTCACAGCATGGGCTCTCTCTGGGTGGGCTGGATGGGTTTTACCATCCGCAGAGCAGAGCTGAACCTCTGTGAGGTGCATAACTGCAGTGACCATTCACCTATGGATCTCCCTGACAGTTCTGCGTGGGCCTTGGAGAGATGTACTCAGAGTAAGATTTAAGAAGACTAGTCAAGACACTCACTCATGTGGCATCTAGTGCCCAAATCGGGTTGGATGAGGCAGTTTGCCAAGGCATTCTGTTGAAAGGAGGGTTCTTCATCAATGCAGTCCCTTTGACTTTAAAAGAAATGAAGATCTGGAGAGGCATTCAATGTTCTGATGGCAGCATATCCCCTACACTGCAGAAAGAGTGGCTGGAAAAGGTTGTAATAGAATGAGGCAGCACAATAAGGTGTTTATAGATGGGCAGAATGTATGTGCTAAAGGGAGCAGCCAAGTGAGCAATCCAGCCCCTCTAACTGTGCTGCATACCTATACTCCATTCTTTCCCTGCAGCACAACGTGCATCATTTTCCATTATGTGCACGGGTGTCTCAAGACCTGCTTTGATGCCTTTTCAAGGTCAAGTTTTGCTTGTATTTCAGACAGTTTAGGAGGAAGGCATTAATCAAATGCACCTAGTCTGGTGAAAAGCCAATGGGTAAATGGAGCTAGCTGAGGCCATCAAAGTCCACAATTTCCTAAGAAGCCCCCTTGGTTCTCAGGCCATGCCCCTAGCTGGCTCCCTCCACAGTGACCTTAGATTCCTCCTTCTCCAAGCCTTCACATGCCCATCCCGGGCAGGTCCCACCCAGAAGAAGTGTCCCTCCACAGTGTGTGCTTGGGCAGGCACCAAAGGGGAATGCAGCAGAGGAGGGTATCAAAGGAGACATGTTCAGGACAGGATTGACAATTTGCGAGGAAAAAGCAACTTGTGGAGGGCAAAAGGGGTGAAATACCTGAGGGAGTCACAACTGTATGAATTCACCATTGAACACCTATGCTGTCATCTCCACTTCTGCCTTCAAGTCCCTATGGGTGAGCTCCCTGCCCACTCTGCATTTCCTCTACAAATCCCCATCTTTCCCAGCTTCATTATTTAGTTCTACTTCAACAAGAATTTTAGTGAAGTCCATCTGGAGGGTATTTTCCATAAAATTAAATGGTGAAGTGTCAGGTTCAGTCAAAGGTTAATTTCCCTGAGATGTTTTTCCTGCCAAGTTTAGATGTCATCAGATGAACAGCAGATGGGACCTGGTATGGGAAGGAGCAGAGATGCCTCATTCTGGACTTTCCCCTGAGGTTACTGGGAGATGAAATGGAGCTGCTGGGGATGTCTGCACGAATGGGGAGTACAGATGGGATAGCACCACCTGCTTACCTGCTTCCTTGGGGGGCTGGGCCTGCTGGCTACAACAGAGACATCCACCGCTGATATCCAAAGGGAAATGGATCCTATCACAGTGTACCAACATCATTTGCATGACTGTGGCTGCTTGTTACTTTGGTCACTACTGACAGCCTCAGGTGTCTCTGAGGTCTTGTTCTAGACAGGACGTGCTCGCAGCCAAGGACTCGCAGCTGCCCTGTGAACGCTGTGGAGCAGAGCAACCCACCTTCCTGCCAGGGCCTCCCTGACTTCTCTGCCAAACACACAGAAAAGGGTTCCAGAGAAGGAAGGGGAAAGCAGGACCCCCTCCATACACTCCTGCTTGGATTTTGCTATCCCCATTTTCTCCTCCACTTTCTCTAAGCTCTGCTCCAGAGAGGAGGTTTATTGTCTGCATCTTAAAAGGAGAGATGCATGGATCCTTATGGATGCCTTCCAACCTGAGATATTTCCTATTACACCATCCTAGTCGCTCATACCATTCTCTTTCCAATGATCTCACCTCTCCTTTCCCCTGAGTGCAATTATCTGCTCTCTCTCATCATCCCCCATAACCCTTCAATAACCCCCCAATACCCCCACTCAGCAGACATTGAGGACCCTGCACCAACCCAGACCCCTGACCTCCATCAGTGCCTCCAAGCCCATCATTCTCCTTCTTAATTAGTGATCCTCTGGAAGTGTTGTTGTGTCCCCTTGGTCTCAGTGTTGGGTGGGACCATGTCTGGGGTGAGGCTGTCCCAGGGGTTTGATCCTATTGATAATGGGGTGGCAAAGCCCAACACAAAGGCCACAAGCTTATTTAGAAGAAGCAGCACCTTAAGGAGGAAAGTCCTTGAGCTGAGATGTGGGTGAGATGTTCAGTCTTCTGACATATTTAGAGGACTTTCATGGCTAGAGGGGTCTCCAAGGGAGACTGCTCTCATGGTTATCTTACCAATGGCATGGGGCAGAAACAACAAGGCACCAGGCATGGCAGACCATGTTCCTGATAACTCCATGGTAGGGCTCAGGGAGCCAGAAGGCAGCCTTGACTCATCCAAGATGTCTCCTGGCACCAGCACTGCACTGTGCTATGGATTTGGCCCCACATGCCTCTGCTTCTCAGCAAGGAGAACAAGAGATTAGTTCTTTTCACAGCACATCATGAGACTCGCCCACCTGTGTAAAGCATTTTGGACTCTCTGTGCTCACAGCACTGTTTTTAGTATTTAATGAATGAGTCTTACAGTCAGTTAGGCGGTTTGGCTCCATTTGAGGGCTTCAGTTTTCTTTTCCTGTTTTTTTTGATGTTTTTCATCAACGTTGCTCTAAAAGCTAACTGAGGTCACTGGAACTCCAAAAGAAAGCAATAAGAAGGCCCTAAGGAGGATGATGATCCTTCAGGTGTCTTTGTTGCCAAGAGAAATGATATAGGAACACAGCCTATGTTGAGAACACTCCTTGGTATTTCAAATTATTTAAAAATACAACTTAGATCACTAAATTTAAATTAGAGCTCATCGGATTTATGTTTATTATATTTACATTTCTGTTGACAAATAAGCAAGTTTTGAGGTAGCAGAAAGTCACCAAAGTAGTTAATGTAAAATGATAATAAGAATGTGGAATAGTGAAGCAGACTCCTTGGGCAGTCCAAAAAATATTCCACTTGACTTGAAATAAGTGTTTGCCTTTGAAGCATTTGTTGAACTAGTTAAAAAACAGCAACGGGATGAGTTCCTACAAATGCTTAATAGCCTAAGTCTTCAGGAGAGGCTGCGGTCTTCCTTTATTCATGAGAGGATTTCAATTTTTTCCATGTCAGGTAAGACAGGGGCACTCTTCGTCTCTTAGCAGAAGTGATTTCCATATTTCTCATTCTTCTTTGAAACAGTAGCTTTTCATTTATCTTCTGTTAACAGAAATTTTCCTGAGCTCACAGACCTTATTGGTCAGACACCTCTACAATCAGAAAGTTCTTGCAGGGCATCCTGGCAGTACATTTCAGCAAGTACCTTTTGGGGAAGGAGATAAAAAAACCCAACCACTTTCTCACAGAAGACACGATTTTTGATGGCCTACTCTACCTGAGTCTTGTTGTAACTTGTCTTCATAAATAAGGTATTTGTCAAGAAACACTGGAGTTCTGTGTCTATGGATGACATTGGAACATTGTAGGAAATGCAGGCTGCGAGACACTCTAAAATGCAAAACACTCTCTATTAGTCATGCAAAGCCTCAGCCACTCACTGAAGCACACAGGGTTTGCCTTCCCAGCCCACGTCAGCAGAATTCAATGACAGCTTCTCAAACAGCAAAACCCTTCACAGGATGGCTACTCTAGTCATACCATGGCAAGTCCATCAGTACATGCTCCTCTTCTGGCAGATTCAGCAGTCAAAAGCGAGTCATTAGTTGTACCGGCTTGTCACAAGCTGTGCCGGGGTTTGCTGGGTGGTGGAAAGCTGCGACCATTCCGAAAGCGCCTCCAGAACAAAACCGCTTTTGGTAGGGTCACTTTACACACTCACACCTGGCTGGCTTCTTCGAGAGATCTGCAGCAAAGAGACGGGAAGGACTCTCATGTAGAATTCCACAAGTGAGGTTTTATTTCAAACCTGCACATATGAAGGGTCTAGTGACAAAAACCCAGAACAATTGGGGAGGGGGAGGAGGGTCTGGGTTTTTATACAGGAGCGGGGAGAGCGTTGGGGACCAATGGTCTGAGGGCTTGGGGGTAGGACATAGGCGGGGCCGGGGTAAGGGAACCAATAGGGAAACCTTGAGGGAGGGACAAAGGGACAGGGGCCAATGGGAGAACAGGGAGGGGAGAATTTTCTGGGGCCTTGACATATAAGGGAAAAAGGGGCGGGGAATCAATGAGCCAATCAGGGAAACAGAACTGGGATATATTTGCGGGGTAGAGCAAAGCATCCTGGGAGGCCTCACCCTAACCTGGGGAGCTCTCTCAGGGTCTGTTCCTTTAGGGGACTCTCTCATTCCCTGACTGGGATACTCATGTGCTCCCCCACTAGCTCCAATGAGATCATCAGTGTAACTGGATCAGCTTCCACTGGGCTTTACTGTACCTTCTTCTGAGTCGTGCTCTTGCTGGGCAGTGAACAAAGGCTGAAATCCCTTTTGCCCGGCTTTACCCCTTTGCCTTTCAGAGTGTTTATTCTCTCTAAATCCAATCTGTTGGGCTCCCTGAGCACGGAATAGGTTTCACAGGGACAGTAGGCTCACAGGAATGGGGAGAGGTGTGAGCCATGCATGGTAGAGTTTGCAGTCTTTATTTTTTATTTCAAAATCTGACAGATCCTGTCCCAAAGATGATGTGGGAAGAAAGTCTCATTTGTGAATCCTGTCAAGACTGTGACATAAAAAAGGTGCTGCCTGTGCATCACTGCAGGGGCTTGGTGGTCATGTATGCCTGGCAGTGGGAATGTAAGTAGTTAGAGTTACGCAAACCTACAGGCTTGTGTGCTTCTTAGGGTATCTAAGTGTTGAAAGTAATTTAGCATTGTTACCACTAAAAATCCACCCTGAATATGATGAATTTCCATGACAAAAGAAAAACAACTTTTGAATTCTTTTGGACCCTTTGCTGGGTCTTAGGACCCTCATCAGAGCAACATTTAAGAGCTCTAACAAGTGGTGTAACTATGGGTCTGAGTATTTCAGAAACATTGGAGGCTGGTTCATAGAATTCTAGAATCCTAGAATCTATAGTTCCTCCAGGTTGCTAAGGAGTCATTAGTAGGGCCAGGCAAACTCATCTTCTGTGGATGGTCTGGAATTGTGGTTGCTTCTCACTGTAGGAAATCAGCTTAGACCTCTAAGCACTTACTATGTCTGAGTCTGACATGCTGATCTAATTCTTTTGCTCAAAGATAGTAATGAAGACTAAACTGCAGGAACAACAACTTGCCTAGGGTTTTTCTCATCTGTACTGAAGCTTCCAAGCTCAGTTTCCAAATATGAGCTCTCAACATGATATTGCTACAAAACTCAAGTTACCTGCACTAGGGACTTAGTTTTTCTTCTCCCATATATCTCATGTAATTCACACACTGATCCTTTTCTGAAATGCTCTGTGCTCTGTATGCTTTGCACAATCCTGTTTATTCCAAGTTGGTCTCTACAGCTTGAATATATTCCACAGCAATTTAAAGCAATATAGAAAAATATTATTTTTGGCAGCAAGTTCTCCCAGTCTTTTCCTGGAAGAGCTCTGGCATCCCACACCTTGGTGAAGAGCCAGGAAGTTCAGTTAGGAAAAGTTTTGTATCATGCTAAGTGGTGGCTCTGAGAGATTTCATCATCTCTGATCTACTTGAGACTCCCACACCTCTTTGCCTCACCAGGCAGTGTTTTCACACAGAGGCTGCTCTGGCAAAATAGCAGCCAAAGGCAATGGGCACACGTACAGAAAGGGAAAGTCTGAACAGGCAGAACCAAAAATAGACTTACTTGGAGTGGCCAAACACAAGGGCAGAAGCCTATGGAGGCTCTGGGGGTTCCATCAACGGAGGTGTTCAAAACTTGACTGTGTCCTTAGAGGCACCCGAGCGGATGGTGAAGGTCCTTTTTCTTTGAGGTANACGTGCTGCGGCAGTAGGGTATTACTAAGGTCCCAGTTCAATGGCTGCTCTCATGAGCAAAGGCTCACTCACGCCAGGAGAAACAGGGCAGGGCTGGGCTACATCAGTGGCAGCGAATTCCTCCTCCAAGCAGCAGCTCCACTGTCCTCCTCCGAAACCGACTGTCCTCCTCCGAAACCGACTGTCCTCCTCCGAAACCGACTGTCCTCCTCCGAAACCAACAGCAAGAGAGCTAGCAGCTGCGCCCACCCGCTTCCTCGGCCCAAATCTCATGGTATCTCTGCCCGTCCAAGAGAAACCCCTCAGCTATGACAGTAAAGCCAGCTGCACTCCTCCCCCTCCTCCGTGGTCACTTCTTTTGTCTTTCTTAAGTATCGGTCGTTATTGTTTCTTAACAACAAAATGGGAGAAAATTCCCTAAGAGAAAGAAAACAAAAAGGAAAAATCCTAATCTCCAATACCCTTCATTTGATTTTGGCGCCCTGGGGAGCCAAGAAGGTGAAAAAAAGTTTTGGGTGATTTTTTGATCTGTGGGTCATACAACTAGCTAAAACTGCTCATCGCTGAACATGGGTTAATACTGGGTGCTTACCTAAGGAAAATCAGTATTTTTCCTGCTGCTAAAATGATCTACATTGAGTGGGGATGTAGGAGAAAGGGTAACACTTAAATATACTGGAACTATAGAAAATAGATACAGACTTAAAGTAGGGCTATTGGAAAAATTGACTATCAGTATTCTTGAATATTTTTAACACAATTTGAACACGTGAAACTGTTGCCCATTTCTAGTCATTGAAACACAGATTCTGCCCATCCATCAAGACGCTTCTGTCAAGTGTTGTTCACTGGGGGATGACATTGTGAAGGATGAGACTCCACAATGTAGATTTTAATGATTTATTAACTAAAATAACAATTGGGGATGCCCACAATACAAAGATGTAGTGAACGGTGTGGGGCTAGTCTGGCCAGATGCATGCGGCCCAAGGCCTGTGCAGCTGCTTTTATACTCCCCCTAAATGCCAGTCAGGGAGCCTGGATACACTCAGCCAATCATGGACCCAAGGTTCTCAGCCCGCCTCCCTCTTGGGGCAGATCCAACCTGGGACCGCCTCCATTTCCTCCCCCTTGGGGCAGGCCCAGTCTGGGCCCGCCCACTCAGAGCATGCTCAGTGCAATACTGGGTGTGATCTCATTTTGACTGGCGTCCTGATTGACATTTTATATGGAACTTTCTGGAATTTACCCCATCGGCCTTCGTCGGCCATCTTTGTTGCTATTTCCATGTGTTAAGAATTAAACGTTATTAACTATTTTATGATAACGAAAGCCTTTATCCACTATATCCGGGATATTATAATAATATATAATTATTATAATAATAAATGGGAGGAGACATCTACAACAATAGCATTACAACAATAGCTGGAATGCTATAACATGAGCAATTAACGTGCCATTCTTAATTTCTTAACTTCATTAACCATAGTTTAGTGTACGAAAGCGAATTTCATCTTTTGCCATTTATAACAATATCAAGGATGGTCCACAGGAAATAGGACCCAGAAGAAATTTCCAAAGCAGTGACCACTGTTGGTGATGTTAGGATGGATCTTTTGAGAGTAGATCTCTGATCTGGTCTATCTCACTTCTCATCAGGAGTGGAGTTGAAAGAGATCTCCAGGATCAACCACTCAGTCCCAGAGCTCAAAGATGACAGTGAACATCCTCCTCTTCATCAAACCATTGATCCAGCTGTGCTGTTTATTCCTCTCTACCCTGCAGTGAGGTGGTTCTGGGCACTCACTGATTTTAATGAGCTACTAACACATAAATTTTGAGCTTAAACCCGTGAGCTCGAAACCATAGAGTTTGAGTAATATTTGTCCTGTAGGTGAAGCAGCTGAGCCTTTTTCTGCTTACCCATCTGATGTGCTCAAAAACAGAACCATGATCCAGCTGCTGCTGTCACCCTTTCTGGGGCATTATTATTCCCAAGGCTGTGATGGTTCTTTTGAAGAACAGGAGGAACATAGTAGCTGCTGTTTCCTAACTGTTGCATGTCCTTGTTCTTCCCTTTGGCACTTCTGCACATGTCATTCATGGTTCCATCTCGGTTTTGATCTTTCTTATAGTCTGGCCTTCATCTTCCTGTCTCAAAACATTCTCTTTCATTTCCTGTGGGAGGAAGAGACTAGTCCATTCCTGTATGTGGAAGAATCAGATATAAGTTATTGAATCTATTTGCTTACAGATTGCCAGCATGATGGATTTTAAGGAGAGAAATGCCCAGTGTTTCAGGCTTTTGGAAACCTTGGCTCCATAAACAAAGGTGAGAACCTTATGTTAGCAATGCTGTCAGATGAGCTATGTACCTTCATAGTGGTTTTCATTCAGATCTGAAAGTTCTCTCTGTGTGTCTCCTACATGGTCAATGAAGGGAATGAGAATAAGAGTGGGATTACTTTGATTTATTTTTTATGTTTTTTTAAGCTATAAAACACAAACTTAAGCTTTAAAGGAGGCACTGTAAACAAAAGTGACAAGGGAACACAGCAGACAGACTTTTCACTTAAAAGGGAGGCAAAACTTGATGCAATGTACAAATAGCTGCCCCAGAACCAAGTGCTTGGAAGTCACTAGTCATCACTATCACAGTCATCTATTAGACATGATAAATGCTGATGCACCAGCAGTGGATCAAGGCTCTTTCCAACCTGGCTAAGAGGCTTTTGCCCTTTAGTGATTGAAGTGTGAATGGACTAGCAAGGCAATGAAGCAGCCAGGTCTGGACAGGTGCGAAATACATCCTGATTCAGAGATTCGTCATAGAAATATGAATGGGAATGTCCTGTGTGTGAAAGCATCAGGAGAAAACCAGGGTAAGGACCATGCGATAAAACTGGTTAGCACTGGGAGAAGTGTCATTTGTATCAAAACAAAATGCAGATGAGTTCAGCAGAGCACTCCTACAAGGTACCACAGATCAAATACACGTTTCCTCTTCCTGTTATGCTAACTGAGAGACAGATTGCTGGTCCAAAGATCTAAAATGAAGAGGCACAAAGAAAGGGCAGCAACTTTGGCTGAGACACTGTCTTGGTTTAAGAGAATTTACAGGGTGGAGCCTGGGAAATGAGCTACCTCCCCTTTAGTTTTAACCGCTCCCCTTTCACCGATAAGGAGAGATGAATGAGAGAAGATGTAAGTTTAAAAATGACAGTTTACTAAAAACCAAAACAGCAACAACCAAGATAACATGTTATAAATGGATGGACTTGGGTTGGTTTTCATAGTTGGGCGAACAGTCGAAGTTCCTTGTTAATTACCCAAAACGACTAATCAAGTAATTGTTATTGTTGTAGGTGACAGAATATTAATGGTTCCTGGGAAAATAGCGTTAGGAGTGTCCTTTGTACTAGTGTTAAGGCATGGGGGAGAGGGTTGAAGTTGTTTCAGTTTAGGGGGTTTTGAATTTGGGAAAGGTTGGAAAGTTCCAGAATCAAGAGTGGCCTATGTCAGTCAGGGCTCCTTATCATAAGGGCATGGAAGGGACCTATCGATTGGACCAGGACCAGCGAATCACTCGACGCCCAAGAATCACCTCACTAATACCAATCAATCCAGTGGAAATGACGTCTTCACACACCAATCAGACTGTCTGTGGTGGGAGGGAGGCTGGGGAAAGAGGGTGGTGTCTCCCTGGGAAATAAAAGGCAACATCCCAAAGAGGACGGGGGTCTGTCCTGCCCACACACAGCCGTGAGCGGAGCTCCCAGCACACGTCCTTTCTCTTCAACTGTAAGGCAAAACTGCTGCAGGAATTCTTGATTGTCTCAACCTTGAAACAGTAAAATCTGGAAAAGGATAATTGAACACTGTGGTCCTTTTCTGTCAGTTTGGAGTCTGGGGGCTGCCCCACCAGCCAGGTGGAGGGGATGCCCCGCCTCACTCTGATGACACTACAGAGGGAACTTGTCCTGTCTTCCTGAGCGTTGTCCTTGCACACCAAGGCTTGTTTATGAAACATCTCTGGGGTTGGTCTCACTTGTGGCCACAGGTACCAGCCTCTGACACCAGATTTTCTCAGCCTTCATGGATGTCACAGAGCAAATCTTGTGCTCTCTTATGCTTTGAGGACTCGTATTCAGGTGCTCCAAGGCACCCTGTTCTGGGCAGTGGCAGCATGCACATAACAGGGTCTTTCCCAGCATGGTAGTTTGAGTTTTTTGAACTACCCTATTTCCCTTGCATCAAGACTTGGACTGGACACTTGAAATGGAAAATTAAGCAGCAAATTCTTACAGTTCCTGAAACAGAGATAAATGGTTCTGTTGGAACAGAGCCCCAGCATGACAAGTGATTTTTTTTCTGACATTTTGAAACAGAAGCTTTTCTTTTTGACATTTTCAAAAGTACAGTTTTCCCCCTCCCCCCAGTTTTTGTGTTCAAATTTGCAATTTAAAATTTTAATTAAAAATCAGTAGGAGTGGAAGGCAAACTGTGTCAACAAAAATGGACAAATATGCCTCCCTGTACATCCTTCCTACCCCACCACTCCTGCAGGAGGCAAATACTGCATTTCATATAAACCAGAATATTTTTTGTTGGTCCCAAAATAAAACATTCTGGTTTTCCAAATTAAATTAAATAAAATATTAAACATAATGAATGCCCAAGCCACAATATCTGCATTTCCTCCTGTGCACAAGCAGATGTTTCAGAGAAAAGTGCAGGAATCTCTTTATAGCAGTGTTGCCCCAGCCCTACCAGACCAAACCATCTGTTTTTGGGCTGAATCTTAAGAGGGAGAGAGTCTCTAAAGAGCAATATGCAGCTTATCCCCATGAGCTCCACACAGCTGCATCTAGAAATCCCAGGAATGTTTTGGTGCTCCAGAGCTTCCCTATTTCTCCAAACTGGTCCTCTCCCTACAGCTCTGTACGCTGAGCTGTATTATTCTTAATCCACAGATTAAAGAGAGCACTACATACAACTGTTTGTATTTGCCTGCTGCAAAATTTCTCAATTCTACCTGGACCCTGCCCTCCTGTCCCTACATTGCACTCCCAGAGCATGGTCACTGAGCTCCTCTAGAAAAGGGTTGGGCTGGGTGAGAGAAGCTGAAGCACTCAGGGGGATACAGCCCCATTCACACTATCAGGATAAGGACCAAGGTATCCGGAGTTCTCCAAGCGGGACTTTTGCCAGTGAAAATCTTGCTGCTTAACTCAGTGTCAGCTGAGTCTTGCAGAGAACGTTTCTAGCAGAGGCAAGTCCTGTGATGCAGCATTGAGTCTATATTTGTGCACAGATAGGAAAGTTCACCCACTCTATATATAGAAAACCTAAATGTGTCGTGTGTGTTAACTGCTTTTTCTGTATGTGCTCACATACCCGCTGCAACAAATTTAGGCTGTGCTACAGAGCCATCCCTTCTCCGAGACTCATGCTGATGTCTGGTTGCCACAGTGGCTGCATTCCACGAGAGAAGAACCAACACAATCATTCCCCAAAATGTGTCTACAGCTAACCCTACATCACCCTCTATGAGTCACCATCACCCAGATCTCATCACACAAAAGAACATTTTTGACTGTGTGGTCAATCCAAGCATCTAACTGAAAATTCACCCCAGATGAAAGTCCAGCAAAACTTTTAAGGAGATTTTAAACTTTTGAGTAAACCTGGAGTATTTTCTTCAAGCCATAATAAAAGTTCAGCTTTATATTCTGGAGTTATTTAGCTCTTTCACTTACATGAAGCTCATTTTTCTAAGCAAATGTTGAATATTTTCCTTTAGAAAATTTTTGCACCAAAAACTTTACCAGGTTGTCTTCTTCTGGTCTTAGGATTTAGCCTGCATATTAAATGTAATCAATGAGATATTGTGTAAAATATAAAATTTAATCACCCTAATGATAACTTAAGCAATAAGCATATTGAATAAACAACATTTCTTAAAGCCTAATTTCATAAGCACTCCAGTGATCAATTTTAAGTAGCTTTTCCCTTTCAGCTATTCAGCCACGTGACCACACTGCCTTCTCTGCAGTGCTGGTGTAGTGCAGTTTACAATGCTGAGGGATTTCTTTATAGATGGATTTTTGGTGCAGCCAAGGGAGAGGGGTGTTGCACTGGCATTGCTGCCAAATACAATACTGCTGGAGTGACAACTTGCTGTTCAGGGAAGGTGCTCCTGACCTGCAGGGTCCAGCAGGCACAAGTCTGTGACTGAGTCTGAGTGTGAAGGGCAATCTACCAAGAGCCCTGTGAAAGGAGCAGAAGGTATATTCCCTTTGTGGAAAGGTGGAAAATGAACAAGAGACCCATGGGAAGGCCCCAAATATAACAACATTGGAAGCACTCCACTGGTCACCTCGCCCAGCCCAGCATGCTGTCTCCAGCAGAAGATGCCACCATGGACATGTGTGAGCCTGGCCACCTCCACCACTCCTCACTTGGCCCTCCAGCAGCTGCAAGTGTGGGACTGCAGAAGGGACATCCCTCCCTCATCCTCCAGCAGCCACGCAGGGACCTGTTCCCCAAGAATTTATCCAGTCCTTCTCTGGACCTGCTGCTGTCAGCAGCTCCCATGGCAACCCAGGGCAGCTCACAACCTGACCTGATGCTACCGGAATTCCTTGGTTGTCTTATGCCCATCTCCAGTGAGTTTCTGAGGGCTTTCAGTCCTGGTACAGCAGGACTGGGTGAGAAACTCATCTTTCACGCATCCCCTGCCTTCAGGATTTTGTGAACATTGATCACACTGCCTTCCTCAGCATTCCCCTCTTCAAACTGGAGCCCCAACCTTTGTAGCCTTTCCTTGGAAGGCAGCTGCTCTCTTTTCTACAGCAGTTTTTACTTTGTTGGTTTGCACATTTCAGAGGTACATGCCTTCCTGAACCGCCTACCCCATATCCCCCCTTGAACCTGTCATTTTACCCCAAAGTTCAGAACCTCAGGCATGTGCAGTCCCTTGTCTCTTTCAGGAGCCAAACTGTCTGGTCTCTGTAACAAACCTGCTGCCCGAAGTTAGTAGAGACATCAGGACCCATTTTAAAGATGTTAACACCCATACCCCCAACCATCAAATTGTTTGTAAATACATCAACACACATCTTTCCTATCATCCAAGACAATGCAGAAACCTTCTTTTGTTTCTTTCCAAGCTCCGTGCTTGGCACAAGTTTCCAAGAAACTACATTTCACAATCCTAAACTCTCTCAGGGCATATTCCACAAATACCTGTCTGCAGCCACAGCTGCTGCTACCAGACAGGCAGGGTGGGAGCTGCCATTTTTGGTGCCCAGCTGGACCACTTCTTCCCTCCCCCAGTGCAGTAACAACATGGAACTGCAGCACTGACACCAATTGGGTCCAACCAGACAAAAAAGAAGCAGAGATATTGATACGGCAGGTTCAGAGCTGCCCTGGTTGCCAGCTGCAGCTGCCATTGTCAGTGGAGCTGCTGCCAGGAGAGACCCTGTGACGTGATATGGAGCAAACAGCTGGAGGGGCATTTGGCTGCTTTTGGACCAAGGTTCCTTTTTGTTTTGTCCTTGTTCCCTGTTGATTGCTGTTTGAGGGAATATGGAGTTTTTGTAATTGCAGATGTCTGGTTTCTGTGTTGTTTTTTCTCTTTGTTCTCTCTCTCCACATGTGGTCAGGAGAAGGGGCCCTCTCCACCATCTTGCCTTTGTCCCTTGGAACACATGGTTGTCTCCAGAGGCCACCATCTTGGAGAGGAGTTTTCTCTGTTTTCTCTGTTCCTGAGGAGTCCATGGGATTCAGCACATCTGTATCTGGTGGTTCTTACTGTAATTTTGATTGTTGCAGTTTCGTTTTTTACTAAACTCTTATTTTTTCACTTACATCTTCTCATATTCGTCTCTCCCTACTGGTGAAAGGAGAGTGGTTTAAACTAAAAGGGAAGGTAACACATTTTGGAGCATCGCACCATAAATTGTCTTAAACCAAGACAGAAGGATAGGCCAGAAAGGTGAAGATGGGATTGCCCTTTGTGTGAGAGGAGTGGGAAGGCAAGGAGCTCTGCCTGAGGATGGGTCAGGAGCGAGCTCAGAGCTTATGAGTCAGGTTTAGTGACCAGAGCAACATGAGTACTGCAGTAGTGTCTATCTGTTAGAGACCTTGTGATTGAAATGAAGTAGATGAGACCTTTGCGCAACTGGAATAAGCCTCACATTTGCAGACCATGGTGGTCAGTTTTGAGGATTTCTCTGCAACTGATCTTGCACTCTCACCTTCTGCCCGCACATGAAGAAGACACCCGTGTTTCCCCCCATTTGTGATGAATATCACAGAATCAAAGAATGGTTTGGGTTGAATAGAACTTTAAAGAATATCTTGTTCCAACCTGCAACCATGGACACCTTCCACTATCCCAGGTTGCTCCAAGCCCCATCCAGCCTGGCCTTGGACACTGCCAGGGATGGGGCAGCCACAGCTTCTCTGGGCAACCTGTGCCAGAGCCTCCCCACACGCACAGGGAACAATTTCTTCCCAATATCCCATCTGACCCTGCCCTCTAACAGTGGGAAGCCATTCCCCCTTGTCCTATCACTGCAGGCCCTTGTCCAAAGTCCCTCTCTAGCTCTCTTGGAGCCCCTTTAGGCACTGGAAGGGGCTGTCCCTGGAGCCTTCTCTTCTCCAGGCTGAACAGCCCCAGCTCTCTCAGTCTGTCTCTAAACTGAAGAGAGAGGGATTTGATGAGTGGACTGTTAGATGGATAAGAAAGGGGGTTGGATGATCACATCCAGTGGGTTGTGGTCAATTGATCAGAGTCCTGATGAATATCAGTGACAAGTGGTATCCCTCAGGGGTCTGTACTGGGACCAGTGTTATTTAATATTTTCATTAATGACATAGAAGGATCAAGTGCACCCTCAGCTTATTTGCAGATGATACCAAGATGAGGGGTCCAGGTAACACACTTGAATGATGGGATATCATACAGAGGGACTTGGAAAATCTTGAGAAGTAGCCCATGGGAATCTCATGAGGTTAATAAGACCAAGTGCTGGTGCTGCACCTGGGTCAGGGCAATCCTTGGTATCAGTCCAGGCCGGGAGATGAACTGATCCAGAGGGGCCCTGCTGAGAAGAACGTGGGGGTGCTGCTGGATGAGAGACTGGACATGAGCTGGCCATATGTGCTGGGACCCAGAAACCAACTGTATTGTGGCTGCATTCCCAGCACCATGGTGGCAGGGTGAGGGAGGTGGTTCTCTACTCCACTCAGACCCCCACCTGCAGTGCTGCCTCCACTGCAAGGAAAACATAGGCCTGTTGGAGCAAGTCCAAAGGAGCCCACCAAGCTGATTAGAGGGATGGAATACCTTTCTTACAAGAAAAAAAGGCTGAGAAAATTGGAATTGTTCAGCCTGGAAAAGAAAGGGCTTTGGGGTGACCTAATTGCAGCCTTCCAGTACCTAAATGGAGCTGACAAGACAGAGGGACTTTTTACAAAAGAGCATGTAGTGACAGGGCAAGGAGGAAAGGAATCACATTAAAAGAGAGCAGTTTTAGATTAGACGTTAGGAGGAAATTCTTTGCCATGAGGATGGTAAAGCACTGGAACAGTTTGCCCAGAGAAGTTGTGGCTGCTCCATCCCTGGAAGTCTTCAAGGCTAGGCTGGATGGAGCTCTGAGCTAACCCGGTCTTGCAAAAGATGTCCCTGCCCGTGACATGGGGGTAGGAACTAGATGATCTTAAAGGTCCCTTCTAATGCAAACCATTTGTCTTAGATTACAATGTAAGATATAACCAAAAGTATGGATTCTATCACCATCTTAATCAGCTGTTAAAAACAGGTGGGGCAGTGTTCTTTATCTCTTGCATGACACATCCCTGATAACTCCCTCCGGGGATATCTTCTGTCAATGGGCCATCAAGTCTCACTGCATGACTCATAAAATTACATCATCCCATGGTGAGATGCTCCGCCCAGGGGGAGGAACCACCCATTCCTGCCTGGATATAATCTGAGGTTTGGAACACCACCATCAGCCCTGACCTACTGGATTCCCAGAAGACAAGAGCTACATAACCACCACTGGACCTTCAGAGGAAGACCAGGCCCTTCTACAGGATCACTGCTTCAACACAACCACATCCATCACTTCAACAGGACTGCAGTCACCATTTAATCAGACGCTACCACCACCCTGACCGACAGGATGTCAGGTTGTATCCTGACTCTGTCAGTTTAAGCCAGTGTTTTCTGCCTTTATTTTAATTTTCTATTAAATTGTTGTTCTGACTTGGGATCTCCCATTGGTTTGTTTTCAAACTAGCACACCATTCTATGATTCTTTGATTCTGTCTCCACAGCAGTGGGGTTCTAGCCCTCAGAGCATCTTAGTGGCTTCCTCTAGACCTGTTCCACCAGGTCCATATTTTTCTTGTGTTGGGGGCTGCAAAGCTGGATGCAGCACAGCAGGTACCAGGGTCTCTCATCTAACGTGCCTGAGCCTGCAAAAGCAAGTTGTGGTGCAGAAGGAAAGCAGGACAGTGAAGGGAAACAGCTACCAAAAGCTGTACTGCATGAAGTGTTCCGTAGAAAGAGAGGACAGGCTGGGCTGTCCCAGTGTGGAACGAGCTGTTGCACGAGTAATCCCAGTGCTGAGTGGGGAACAGAGCCAGTGGGGAGCAGTCAGGGAGGGACAAAATGACCTGACAAGATGCTGTATGGCAGACACACTGCCAACAGTCTGCTCATCCTCTCACACAACTTTGGCAGGTGTTGCCCACTTCCCCATGCTGGTTGCTGGAATGGGAATTGTTTTGGACCTTGTGCAGACAAATACTGCAGCTGGGACAACATGGATGTGGTATGGACATGGCTCTCTCAAAAAGGAAATACTATCCCAGGAGATGGATTGGCACCCCCAGCTCCAGGAAAACCTGGTGCAGAGCCTGCTTCAACTGCTAACTCACTGTTCTGCTCCCATGAAACCACATCCTGTGGAGCCACTGTGGACTTTCCTTCCTTGCACGTGATAGACCTACATATCCCAGAGTGTGCCAACATTATTACAGAGTGACTGGATCTGCCTGAGCTACAAGCTGCCTGTCTGCTCCTGTACTGCCAGGCAGATGGGCCTCTCTGACTGGATGCGAAGCATTCAGTGCCACTGAGGGTAACATAGCAGAATCTGACTTTATTTAGTCATGGGATGTTCTCTGCCATGGTAGAGCTGGATCTCATATCAAAGATGTCTTATCTTGCATATAAACGTGCTCACAGGCAGATAGGATCAATTAAAGAAGTGAAACAGCTTGCAAATCAGCTGGCTCTGAGAGCTCCCCCAGTCTCATCAGCAAGTGAATCAGAGCACATGGACTCAAGATTCTCAAGATTGCATCAGGCATCTCAGCAAGTGCAGGCTAACATGTTCTGCCCAAGAAACTGATAATGGGGATGAGTGCCACCTGGTTTGTGCTGAAAAAGCTCCAAAACATGAGAAAAACAGGCTGTTTAATTGGGATTTTCAGGAGCAGGAGGCTTTGATCTCATTAACTATTTCATGTGCCTTGCTGACTTTTCAGTTCTGTGAAACAGCCTGGAACTTGCCTGCTCAGGCTGTTAGAGGGGTATGAATTACTGTCTCCAGGTTTCTAAATACCAAATGTTTCCACACTGAAGTGGGGAATGAAACACTGGAAGAGGAAGCCAGTGAGGGTGTGGAGGCTCCATTCTTGAAGATATTAAACATGAAAGGCCCTCAACAACCTGAATTAATTTGAAAACTAATCCACCTTCAAAGCTGGTCCCGCTGTAGGGAGGTTGGTTGGACCAGGTGGTCTCCAGAAGTCTTGTAATACCTGTATTACTCTGTAATTCTGCAATTTATAAATAAATAACAAAGAAAACGATAATGAATTGGTCATTCAGGTTTGAACCGAAGTCTCAAGGGGTTGCATTTGGACAAAGCTGTGATGGATGTTGCTTTGTAATTTTAGTTCTTGCCCAAAGCATTGCCATCACTCACTGTTCTGTGCCAGAGCCTTCTCCACACAGGCCCTTCCTCATACAGCATTCTCAGTTAAAGGTATATGCGGCTCCCTCCTCATGAAATTTAGCATATTTGACAAAATGTTGGCTTGCACCTCTCCCACTGACATGAAAACTCAGTTAGAACTGCCTTTTAAAAGTGATTTTTTTCTGGCATACTGAAGAGTGATTGAAATACAACATTTCTGTAAGTTGATTATTGTAGAATTAGAAGTTTAAAGTCAATGTATTTTTAATGTAACAGATGTCATTATCTCCACCTTTCCATTGAACAGTAGGAGGAAGACTACACAACTACAAGAAGAAAATAAATGGGTTTTCAAGAATGTTCAGTGAATTGGATGTTGCAAAATTCCCCTGCTTTACAGTAGCTCAAACTCTCTGCCAAGTCATGACAACTCTCGGGATAAAACAAGGACAGTTCCACATCCACAAGCTGCACATTTCTAGGTGTTTTTTGATTCACAAAGAGGAGAAAATCCTGGTGGGATTTTTGCCCTCCAGGGAGAGTGGACTGAATGCCAGAACTCCTTCCATTACCAGATCTTGCCTCGAGCCAATGCTGGTTTGCTTCCCATTGGTGCAGTGTGATCTCCTCTTCTGAACCCAGATCTGCCCCTCTCATGTGTCATTACATAACAGCACCAGCTCAATTGAGACATGGCCTTTGACATCCCATGGCTATTGATGGACTGAGGTATTGCATTTAAATAAAGGGTCATCATTGATAAATACATGGGACAAGGTAATTAAAATCAGACCCCACAATGGCTCAGGAATCACACTTCAGGCAAACCCAAAATTTTTCTAGTTAAAAGTGTTTTGGTTTTTTACTTATTAAAATAATTTTTTAATTCGTTATTGAAGAAGCTCCAAAAAAAAAGGAGTACAAGTGGCTTCACAGGTGTCCTGGTTCCATCCAGAACAGGACTGATTTTTTGCAGCAGGCAGGAGAGGCGTGGCTGGGGCCCTGGGGTTATTCTATACCACCTTGTGTCATAATGGATGAGGGCCAAGGCACAAACGCCCCACCCAGGGGTGGATTCTCCTCATGGGTCTGGGACCCAGACTCTGGTGAGAGCACCTTGAGCAGGGCACAGGCCTGCTGCTCTTATGACCCCATTTTCTTAGAGAATGTTCATCCTATGCAGATCCCTGAAATAATGGCTAAATTACTTAAACAGTGATTTCCTACAGCAGTCACCTCTCTGTACTTTATCTCTGGGGCACTTTAGAGCAGGGCTATTAATTTGGCCTTGTAAACTCAGCCAAAGTCATGATGGTNAATGTAACAGATGTCATTATCTCCACCTTTCCATTGAACAGTAGGAGGAAGACTACACAACTACAAGAAGAAAATAAATGGGTTTTCAAGAATGTTCAGTGAATTGGATGTTGCAAAATTCCCCTGCTTTACAGTAGCTCAAACTCTCTGCCAAGTCATGACAACTCTCGGGATAAAACAAGGACAGTTCCACATCCACAAGCTGCACATTTCTAGGTGTTTTTTGATTCACAAAGAGGAGAAAATCCTGGTGGGATTTTTGCCCTCCAGGGAGAGTGGACTGAATGCCAGAACTCCTTCCATTACCAGATCTTGCCTCGAGCCAATGCTGGTTTGCTTCCCATTGGTGCAGTGTGATCTCCTCTTCTGAACCCAGATCTGCCCCTCTCATGTGTCATTACATAACAGCACCAGCTCAATTGAGACATGGCCTTTGACATCCCATGGCTATTGATGGACTGAGGTATTGCATTTAAATAAAGGGTCATCATTGATAAATACATGGGACAAGGTAATTAAAATCAGACCCCACAATGGCTCAGGAATCACACTTCAGGCAAACCCAAAATTTTTCTAGTTAAAAGTGTTTTGGTTTTTTACTTATTAAAATAATTTTTTAATTCGTTATTGAAGAAGCTCCAAAAAAAAAGGAGTACAAGTGGCTTCACAGGTGTCCTGGTTCCATCCAGAACAGGACTGATTTTTTGCAGCAGGCAGGAGAGGCGTGGCTGGGGCCCTGGGGTTATTCTATACCACCTTGTGTCATAATGGATGAGGGCCAAGGCACAAACGCCCCACCCAGGGGTGGATTCTCCTCATGGGTCTGGGACCCAGACTCTGGTGAGAGCACCTTGAGCAGGGCACAGGCCTGCTGCTCTTATGACCCCATTTTCTTAGAGAATGTTCATCCTATGCAGATCCCTGAAATAATGGCTAAATTACTTAAACAGTGATTTCCTACAGCAGTCACCTCTCTGTACTTTATCTCTGGGGCACTTTAGAGCAGGGCTATTAATTTGGCCTTGTAAACTCAGCCAAAGTCATGATGGTAGAAACAGCTGAAATATTAATTAATTCTTCCACTGTAATTATAAAAGTTCTCCTTCCTCATTCAGAGCATGAGAAAGAAGCTTCCCTGGCCCATGTTGGAGTGGGAACCCCCCTGTGGGACACTGGGACCTCATGGTACCCAGGACTGCTGTAATACTTTGAGGACTCGTTCTGCCCACAGGCCCCTGTGACAGTGTGGGGTCTCATGGAACCAATGAGCCCTTATGACACTCTGTGTTGTGACCCCACAGAACAATATTCAGTGTGTATGGGGTGGGGACGGGCCCTTCTGGTCAGGCCAGTGGCAGAGGGAGCAGTCAGGATAGCACTGGTTCCACACAGTGAGCACTGGCATGAGAATCGTTCACCCCTCTTGTACACTGTGTTATTTAATATTTTTGCTATTTATGTTCACTTCTTATTTAATTGCTGTCTCTGGTAAATTGTTCTTATCACAACCTGTGATCTTTCCTTTTTGTGCCTCCAATTCTCCTCTCCATCCCACTGCAGGGGGAGGGAGATGAAGAAGGGGTCTGAAGACACGAGTGGTGGAATGTTTAGTGGGAACTCTAAAGTGTGGAATACCGTTCCTAAACCACAGGGGAGAAGTAATCTCCACTAGAATAATGGTGAAGTACCTGTGGAGGAGGCGCAGGGAGCAGGGACCACCTCCAGAGCCCTATTGGATGGTCCTTCTGTTCATCACAGGGCTGTTACATCTAACTTGTCTGCACTGTGTAGGATGCTGTGGCACTTGGACCTTCTAGATGACCAGAATTAAATTTTTCATGGAATTATAGCTATGGGAAGCAATCACAGCCATGCCTTCTATTCATTTCCTTCTCTATCAAGCTCGTAGGCTCATGGTTTCAGAGTGAGATGCTCTGGAGTTTGATATTTAACTTGAGCCAATCATCCTTTTCTTACCTCTATCACAGCAAAGAAAGGGCTTGTTGCAGGAACGTTTGTGCTGCACAGGCAGTGTTCCCCATTTGCAGCAGAGTGCATCACGAAGATTTTGTATTAGTGAGGCTGTGATGCACCCTAGGTTTTGAGAACATACTTTGAATGCTACTATCCAAAAACAAGTGAGATGTAGAAATTATTTTTCCTATCTGCTCTTGGAGGAAACCCCATGAACTGTATAAGCCTTTGTGGTTTGTCACTCTAAAGCCAGACAGAGCAAACATCTTGACGTAAGGCATCACTTTGATAGAGGTCTATCCCACAGATACATGATTCTTTACTGGATCTATTTCTCATGCCTTATGAAGCAGGTGGGGTTAATCTCATAATTACCAGAAGGACACATTAACCTTGTCCTCCTGAGGGCTGCTGAGTTGACTGCTTTTGAATATCCAAGTGACCCCCTCAGGTATATTTTTTTCTGTCGACAATAAACAAGACCAGACCATCTCAGACAGAGAAAACCAGTCCATGGATGCCTGTGGTGAGACCTTCTCCTGCATTGCTTCTCAGGGTCACCAACAGGAACAGGGTAAGGACTATCTGCACCAAAAGGAAAAGCCTCTGTGTCTGGTTCTGCTTGGGCACTTGACTGCAGTGCTGAAATGAGCTAAGACACTTGAGACAGTGCTTCCAGCTGGTGACTCAGCTCTCCCACCCACCCTCCCAGGCAGGCAGCTGTGCTGCCATGGGTGTTTGTGCTGTGGTAGCAGCAGCCCAGCGAGGACTGAGCTCTCTCCACTATCTGTGAAGCACGTGGGTTTTGCTCTTTGGCAAGCATCTTTGAACCCATCTGCCAGAAAGAAAAATGAAGGATTGCCCTGTGGAAGTGATTCTTGTAGGACATTCTTCAGACTGGAAATGGCTTGTTCTGGCTGTGTTTGGATAAGCTGATGTGAATGTTTAAAAAGCAAACCAGTGAGAGACTCCAAGTCAGAAATACAATTTAATACGAAAAAATGAAATAAATGCAATAGTACAAAGGAAAAAAAACACTGACAGAGTCAGGATACAACCTGGCACCCTGTCGCTCAGGGTGTTGGTAGCAGTCCGGATGAAGTGGTCCTGTTGAAGCAGTGATCCTGTAGAAAAGAGTCTGGTCTTCGCCTGAAGGTGCAGCGGTGTAGCTCTTGTCCTCCAGGAGTCCTGTAGGTAAGGGCTGCCTGTGCTGTTCCAAACCTCTGATTATATACAGATGGGAACTCTCAGTTCCTCCTCCTGGGTGGAGCATCTCACAATGGGATGGTGAGTCATGAGGCAAGGCATTGATGGGCCCATTAACGGGAGATAGTCCAGAGCGAGTTATCTATGAGTCATGGGGCGGGGTCCTTGATTGCCCATTAACAGAGATAGCTCCCAGAGGGAGTTATCAAGGGTGAGTCATGGTAGCAGATAACGGACACTGCCCCACCTGCTGCAACAGCCCATGAAGATGGTAATAGAATACATGCCCTTGGTCACATTTTACACTGTAACCTAGGACAGCTGATGAGAAGCAGGTAGAGAGAAAGCTGGGCCACGTGTTTGCCCGGGAGGGTGGTTTGTGGTTGTGAGGAAGGACACTGTCATGGCCTGGCATCTCTCAGACAGAAAATACAACCTGAACTGCTCTGGCTTATGAGTTACCACATACTATTCAGTCACCTCTGTGTCCCAGTGACTTCAGATGTGCATTCTTTTTTTTTTCCTTAACTCTCTGCCTTGAATGAACCATTTCTCACTTTTACCATTCTTTTCAAATTGTACTGTCCAGCATTAGAGTCCACTTGAGTTTGTCACAGGTAATTTTTCTGGACTTTTTGAAAAGAAAAAAAATGTTTACGTTCCAGAAGAAGCTATTTATTAATATAGATGCACTGTCAGAGCAGTACATAATTTCTCCTCTCTCTCCCCCCCAATATTTTCAAAAGGTCCATGGACAGGAAAAGGAAGGAGTAATAGTTGAGCAGTTTTTTCCCAGCTCTGCTACAGATGGTCAGTACAGAAAGTGAGATCTTTCGTCTCATGGAGAAACTGTTTTCAGCTAAATACCCTATTTTCAGTGGTTATCAGTTACTTTACCCCTTACCTATATCTAACACTGTGTTGACTGGACAAGGAACAGCAGACCTATTTCATGTTGTCCTCCATTTTTATGGCAGCTTTTCCTCTTCCAAGGACTATAGAGAAGCTCACAATCATCAGAGGCTTCTCACACTGAAGTCACAGCTTTTTGCTAAGAACAATGGTTTGTGCTGCTTGAGATCCAGACTGGATCTAAAGCCTAGAAGAGCAGCCCCTTTCTTCTTCTAGGAGGATATTTACTTTTCTCATTGAAGATCTCTTCATCCTCTAGATTTTGACAAGTCAAATCCTGGGTTCAGTTTTGGGCCCATCACAATAAGAAAGATGTTGAGGAACTGGAGCATGTCCAGAGAAGGAACGGAGCTAGGGAAGGGTCTGGAGCACCATGAGTGCCTGAGGGAGCTGGGGAGGGGCTCAGCCTGGAGAAAAGGAGACCTTCTCACTTTCCACAACTCCCTGAAAGGAGGGTGCAGCCAGGTGGGGATCAGGCTCTGCTCCCAGGTAACAAGCATCTGGACCAGAGGAAATGGCCTCAAGTTGTGACAAGGGATGTTTAGATTGGATATTCTATTTCTTATATTGGATATTGTATTTCTTCACTGAAATGGTGGTCAAGCATTGGAGTAGGCTGCACAGGGCCATGGTGGAATCACCATCCCTGGAGGGATTTAAAAGAAGTGTGTATGTGGCACCTGGGGACATGACTAAGTGATGGCCTTGGCAGTGCTGGGGGAGCAGTTGGACTTAATTTCAGAATCACAGAAGCATGGAATTATTAAGGTCTAAGTTTCCTCAAAGAGAAAATATTTAGGGTAAACTTCGAGCTGCAAATGCAAAACTGTAATCTGCTTATTAGAAATTCAGTAAAATACAGTATAAATCCCCTGTCTTAGAGAACCCTCACAATGTGTTTTATTGCAGCGGGAACACCACTGCCACTGCAGCAGCATTTATGCAGCAGAGACCTGTCAGATACCTGCAGTGCCATCGACAGGCTTTGTTAACTCTTGCTCTAGTCCTACTGGTCATGTAACACCAAACATGCTGGTTTGCATTTTTGTGCTAATTGCTCCTCAGAGGAAAGTTTTCAGAGGCAAGCACAGCTGATTTCTAGAGCTGGTGGCACAACCTGTCCATCCCCACAGCTCCCATTTGCTTTAACACACCTGAAGTGACAACTCCCTGCCTGCTTGGGAGAGCAAACCCTTGACACCTAGCACAGAAGCACAGCCCTTGTCTAACAGCAAGGCTGTCTTGACTCTTCTCTGGTTCACATATCCATAGATTTCAGAGAAGCTGCAGCTGAGAATGTCTCTGGAGTGCCCCACACCAAAGATTTATCTCCATCCCCCTGGGCAGCACCCTGTGCAATAACCTGGAAAATTCCGGTTCTGGAACTGTGATTCCTTGAAACAGAGCAGGATTCTGGCATGGGCATGGCTAGTTACAGGCTGGGATTTCTGCATGACTGTGTCAGAATCTCTGCTATAGTTATAAAAATTTTATTTCAGGAGAAGAGGATGCTGACAAAGCAATTTCTACAGGTTTCTCTCCGGGCCATTATTATTTAATAACATTTAACAATGTCAATACCTTCATTAAGGACATAGATGAAGGGATCAAGTGCACCCTTGGCAAATGGGCAGATGATACCAAGCTTAGTGGTGTGGTTGACACACCTGAAGGATGGGATGTCATACAGAGGCACCAGGACAAGCTTGAGAAGTGGCCCATGGGAATCTCACGAGGTTTAACAAGGTCAAGCACAAGGTGCTGCACCTGGGTCAGGGCAACCCCTGGTATCAGTCCAGGCTGGGGATGAACAGACTGAGAGCAGCCCTGGGGTGAAGGACTTGGGGTGCTGGGGGGTGAGAGCTGGCCCTGCCCCGGCCGTGTGTGCTGGGACCCAGAGACCCCCTGTGCTGGGCTGAGCCCCCAGCATTGGGCAGCAGGGGAGGGGGGGGGTTCCACCCCTCTGCCCCGCTCAGGTGAGACCCCACCTGCAGAGCTGCCTCCAGCACTGGGCCCTGCACAGGAAGGATGTGGAGCTGTAGGAGTGAGTCCAGAGGAGGCCACCAAATTGATTTTGCCTCTCCTACAAGTAAAGGCTGAGACAATTGGGATTGTTCAGCCTGGAAAAGAAAAGGCTCTAAGGTCACCTAATTGCAGCCTTCCAATACTTGAAGGGAGCTGGCAAGAAACATGGGGAGAGACTATTTAAAAGAGCATATAGTGACAGAGCAAGTGAGAATGGATTCAAACTGAAACAAAGAAGGTTTAGATTAGATTTTAGGAAGAAACTCTTCCCTGTAAGGGCAGTAAGGCCCTGGCACAAGTTGCCCAGAGAAGTTGTGGCTGCCCCTGGATCCCTGGAAGTGTCCAAGGCCAGGTTGGATGGGGCTTGGAGCAACCTGGTCTAGTGGGAGGTGTCCCTGCCCATGGCAGAGGGTTGGAACCTTCCAACCTTTAAAGGACCTTTAAAGTCCCTTCCAACCCAAGCTATTCAATAAATCTGTAGAATGGGTCCATTACTTGAATATCTAAATGAGCAACAGCTGGTTGTTGGCATTGTCACTTGCACAGCTTGCTCAGATTCTGCAGGTTTCACCAAGAGAAACCATGAAACCAAAGAAATGTGTGGACATGTGCCTCCTTGAAGGACAGACTGAGAGTTGCCTATTTTCCATCACAGTTCATTTGGGATCAAAACAAACAGGAATGCTGAGAAGTGACCCAGGAGCCCCAAGAAGAGCTGGATGGAAGCTCTGTAGATCTGGGAAGGGTCTGACTAACCAAACTGTTTAGTTATAAATATAAAAAGTCCTGCATTCAGAAGTTCTAGAAAGAATCACATTTAGCAACTGATTGGCAGGATAGGCCGGCCCAGGTCCCATCAGCGAGGCCCCTTGAAAAACATCCTGGAAATGGGGACACTCAGAGAGACTGGAGATGTGTTTTGTACTTGTTTTCTTAATAACTTTTAGAGCTGTGAGTCTGATCCAAAACACTACTGGAGCAGCCTTTCCTGGTAAGACCTGCCTTTCCCAGATGCAGCAAGTTAATGTGGAAAGTTGCACATAAGCAGGTCTGAAGAAGCAGTAGGGAAGGGACCTCAGAAGAATACTTCCCAGACCTTTGAAGAATGGAGATTTGGTTTGCTCTCAGCTGAGATTTAGAAAAGCTTTTCCCCTGGTGGAGGCAACCCAGCACCCCTTCTGCAGAGAAACACTCATGCCTCCAGCTAAACCTCAAAAGGCCTGTGAGACAGGCATAGACCTCATAAAATGCAGGCATAATAAATGCAATACAATAATAAATACAATAATAAAAAATTTATTTTTGTGGGTTTGAAGGATGGGTGGCATGGACAGGTGGCCTGGACAAGTCTGCACAAGTGCCCAGTCTCCCCTTACCATGTCTCCTCTGGTACTAATTCCCTCTGGTGGTAATTCCCATTAGTACCTTTTCACTCCTCACTGCAAAGTTCTCCCAATCCCTACCCAGCTGCAAAGTCAAATCAAGACACTGGTGATAAGTAAAAGCCCAAGAAATAGCACAGCCAACAGACCAGGAGGTGGTAATAGAAAACTAAGTGAACTTTTCCACTATAGTTGAAAACCAAGGAAGGTTTGGTCAGGTACTACCTCCAGAGGAGTTGTCTTGGGGTGACTTTATGATGTTGTATCCCCTATCACCACTCTATGCCCAGACATGAATCCTGTGCCTTTCTGTGCCTTTAAAACTGAGTGCGAGAGAAAGGAAAAAAGCCAAACTTTTCAAAGCAGTTTTTGTGTTTGAGGACACAGAGATAGCTGCTGCTGTTTCAGAGCAGAGGAAAGCACCTTCTGGCTTTTCCCAGCTCTTGGCTCCTTTTCTCAGAAAAGAGAGATGGAGAGTTAAACTCCTTTGTTTCCCTGGGACTTTGGTTTCTTCTTCTTCTCTTCTGGAACTGTTCAGCACACCAGAACATCAGAACCTCACCGGGAGACCTTACACCAGGCCAGAGCGGGGGTCCCCCACACCAAACTCCAGCTCTGGGGAGGAGAGAGGACTCTGAAAATTTACCAGGTTCTCTCCACAGTGAGAGGTTTTATTATTTAGCATTATTCTTGTCCCGTGTGTTTGTTAAATAAATAGGGTTTTTCCTTCACTTTCCTTCGAGGAAAATTCTTCCTGAACCTGGTGGGGGAGGGGTGGCTGTAACCTGCCTTCTGCCAGAGTATGTTCATTTTTGGACATTTCTCAGAATTTGTCTCAAACCAGGACAGTTGTATAATTGGAAGGCATCATATCTGTCACCTCAGCTTGCCTAGAATATTGCTCTTTTCTATAGAACAAGAAGAGCATTCTAGGGAATAACTGTTCAGTAGAGAGCAAGAAACTGGGCTTGTGGTGTGTACTTAAGAGCAAGAAATCTCCGTGCTGCAGATTTTGAGGGAGCAATGGAAAGTGTGCAAAGTATAAGCCAGTGTATCTTTAATTCCCTGAATAACACCAACGTGATATCCTTCAGGATGTAGAGTATGAAATACAGTAATTGTGTATAGAAGCCAGAAATACAGCAAGTTCCAGTGAGGGAGATGTTAATGAGAGGCTTCAGACGGTTCCTCAAACTGAGGAATTGCTCCTGAACTTTTAATACAGCTTCTCACACACCAGACAGCTATGGGAGCAGACAGGACATTTTCACCTGCACCATCACATCTACAGTGAGAAGAAGCAAGCAGAAAGCAGTGAGATGGCATGTCCCAGTGCCACTGGTGGGTGCATTCTTTCTTTCCTCTGATCTCCCTCTTCTTGAATGAATTGTTCTTGCTATGGGACTGCTCCCTGAACTCCACTTTGGAGCCAAGGCAGCTCTAACCTTCCTGCTCTGTCCAAGCAAAACCTGCTGCACTGAGCCTTGCCCTCCTGCTCCATACTCTTCTCTCCTCTTTTCATGAACTTTTCTGGAAACTGGAAGAAGCATGTTCAGTTTGGGACAGCAGAGGAGGTGAGGGAAAGCCCAGTATGCCCTAGACCCAAAGTCAGCTGAGGCACAGTGTGACAGCACTCGCTGACCCTGCCCAGACAGAGGGCATGGGTGCAGCCAGCATCACAGCAGGGTGGCCCATGTGGTGATGGCTCTGCAAGGAAGTACACAGCAGAGAAGACAACTGGGATGGCAGATACTATGAAAGTATTATCACCAATCAAACAGTGGTGTTTGGGGCACATTGGTTTGGAATCACTATGACAATCGGTTTGTCATTAGTGTTACTATGACATCAGGAAAGAGCTCATGTCCACAGTTTCTAACTCAGAGCTGTGGTTCAGCTGTCTCCATGCCAAAATCCCCTTTGCTTTGATGGCTGCAGCTTCACCCAAGGGAAACTTCCACCAGGAATCTTCTGTCTCCCGTGGAAAGAGAGTGGAGTGGTTATATGTGCAAGTTTGAAAGCAAACCAGTGAGAGACTCCAAGTCAGAAATACAATTTAATAGGAAAAAGGTAAAATAAATGCAATAGTACAAAAAGTGAACCACTGACAGAGTCAGAATACAACCTGGCACCCTGTCAGTCAGGGTGCTGGGAGCAGTTCAGATGAAGTGGTTCTGTTAAAGCAGTGATCCTGTAGAAAAAGAGTCTGGTCTTCGTCTGAAAGTCCAGTGGTGGCTCTTGTCCTCTGGAAATCCGGTGGGAAAAGGCTGTCTGTGGTGTTTGGAATCCCAGATTATATTCAGGATGGAATGCTTGGTTTCTCCCTCTGTGTGGAGCTTCTCACAATGGGATGATAAGGCATTGATGGGCCCATTAACAAAAGATTGTCCAGAGGCAGTTATCTATGAGCCACGGGCAGGGTCCTTGATTGCCCATTAAACAAAGATAACTCCTGGAGGGAGGAGGCAAGGAAAACACTGCCCCACCTGGCTTCAGATGGTTATAGAATACATGCTTTTGAACACGTCTTACACTGTAACCTAGGACATTATATCTGAGGAAACTGTGACTGTGGCTCCTCTCACATGGGCAGGAAAGAGCAATTGACTGTGCTTTTTGTACCATGTAATAAGAGTCTGGCAAAGAAAGAGGAGGAATAGGATGAAGGTCCAGCCCACCAACGCTCCAGGCTGAGCAGCACATTGGCACCCTGTGGTTGAACCTCCACAGTGGAGACTTGCTCACTGCCTTGCAGTGTTTTCCTGTGGCCAGTGTTTGCTGGTAGCTCTGGATCAGAAAGACTGGGAGAAGCCCATTTTGAGGTGGCAGTCCTAGCTTGATCCTCTTCGCTGTGATGCAGAGGATGTTTGGTGGGCTGAGGCTCTGCGGGGATGTCCCTCCCTTTGGTGCACAGCCCCCAGAGGGCTCATTAAAGTAGTGGTGCAAAGGCAGAGTTCCAAAGGAAGGTGGCTGTTGGTTTTCCTGTCCTTCTGCAGGGGAGGTGCTGGGGTCACAGGCATTTTGGAGGATGCCTCAGTTGCACTGTGGAAGTGGCGGATGAAACCGGTGGGTTTTGTCCAGCCCAGTGCTCCCTTTAGCAGCAAACTCACTGGAAAGTGCAGTTAGCCAAATCCAAGGAGGATCAGATCAGTCCGTTCCTGGGAGACTCCACTTCTTTCTGGCTTTCCAGGGTGACTCATTCAGACGGCTGCAATGTGGAGGCTTAAAGCAAGTGATGTAAATTCTGCTTCATGAGGAAGGCTAAAAAAAGCTGAAAAAAGAAAGAGAGCAGAACGAGACAAAATAAGGAAGCAAAGAGGGTGTGACTTCTCCCACAGCAAGGACCATGAATTACAATCTCTCTCAGAGGTGCTCTGTACAGAGCAGTAACTAGCAACATGCCAGTGCTCATTTTAAGAGAAAGACTACTGGTAAGCCCTGTTCCTAGCTAGAAGCAGAAATCAAAAGAGAGAAATGAAGCATCACACTAATTTTCTCTACTGTGTGCAACTTGTAAGGAAACTTGCTGTGGGAGAAAGCACTTGTAAGAGGATCCTTCCATTGTGAGAGCAGAAGTATCTTCAGACAGCCGGGCAGCCACTGAGATTTCCTGCAGCATGGAAGATCCAAGAAGTTTTCATAGTGAACATTTTCTAGTAATGTAGCATATAGCCCATTGACATTGAGTATGCATGACTGCAGCCTCAGTATTCCCACAGAGAGGGAGGGATGGCTGGGACCTAAGCCCCCAGGGAACTGCAGTGCCATTTCAGCTCATCCATTTCTCAGAAGATTTTGCCATCAAGGTGACTGCTGTGTATGCAAGGGTTGGAGAAGGCACAGCAAATACAAGAAGGAAGTAAAATAAATAGAAAATATCCTTTGGACATTTACCTGGTGATGGTCCACCAGCTCTGCTTTGCTTTGTGCATTTCACTTTGCTTTTGGGCAATATTCACTTGTAAGTGATCAGAGAACTGCTGGGCCAGGTTCAGATCAGCAACTGTAATTCCCCGAGAGTAACATCTGCAGACCTTGTTCTGGATCACAGTCCCCCTGTGCGTAATCCTTACGTCCTGTGGTACAACGCAGTGCTTACCTTCATGAGTGTGCTTGAGCAAAGAGGAGAAATCCACATTTCAGGGGTCAGTGCTATGCCAAGCTGCAGTTCATCTCCCAACCAGGAAATAGGAAGAACAGATGGAGTATTCTGAGTTTGGAATTGGTCTGGGTTTGGTTCTGCTTCTTTGTCTCCAGGGTCTTTGGATTCTCCCGAAGGAGCAGCCCTTTACTCTGCTGGGTGCTACTCTTCAAGGGCTGTGCAAAACCAGCCGCCCATCACAGGGCATCAGGCCCTGTCTGAGGAGCTATGGGCCAAGTGGTTCTATTCCAAAGGCAAACTACAGAGTATCTGCTTCTTTATTTGACATTTAAATGCTATTATAATGCTTAGCTCTTTCTTTTTCTGCCATGCTTAGAAGTTTCTGAAGTATTTTTACCCAGTGCTATGAAAATGAACAATGTCTTTATCTGTTGAACTTCACAAGCAATGCATTTATCTACTCTAGCTGTCTGCTAAAATTTTAAAAAGTAAATTACTAAATTCCTTAGGCGCTAAAGCTTCATTGTGAACTGCCTCAGTACGGATGGGGGCACTTGCTACATTTCTCAGGAAAAAATTGGATCAGACCCAGGGGAAACATCCAAAATACCTTCCTTTAATGACAATGACAGATACTGAAGCAATTATTTTGAAAGCATGGAATCTAAATATGATATTAAAGTGAAAGTAGCGCCATGGTTATAAAAAGGGAGATAATAATAGTAAAAGCCTCTCACTAGCATCCATGAACAATAGCAAGTAGCTCAGACTCCGATGCCGAGATGTGATACAAATATAACACAAAGGTCAATAAGCAGTATATTGTTCTTATGTCAACATCCACCTTGCAATAAAAACAACCCCATTACTTTGACAGTCCAGTCCCCTTTTTCAGTGAACTAAACAAAGCTGTGCCTACTTCTGGGTGCAAGGGCTCTGGATGCCAGACAGCCCCAGGACAGAGTCCCAGTGGAGTCAGAAGCTCTCTGCTGGGTGGCAGTGCCATGCCTGGAGGTGACTGCTATGGTTCTGGAGGGACAGTTGCTGCTGCCATAGCCTGGTCCTGCTCTGTCTGGGCATATGTTTTTCCTTTAGTTTGCTTTTGATGGGAGGGAACTTCTAAAATATATTCTAATTATGGGCACATTTCTAAGCATGTGGGGAGATAGCACTCAGCTGAGTCTTGCAGCATGGACTGAGAGAGAGGACTGATAACCCTCATTTTTGTTGCATGTTCTTCTATGAGACATCTAGTGATGTGGAAGCACCATTTCCTCCTCAGCTCCAGCAGAAGTCTGGGCAGCTCTGTAGTTCTGGGAAGAAGCCTGGGCTACCAATAGTCTGTATGTAGCCACACATGAGCATTCACCCATGCACTCAGCCATGAGCAGATGGGTGGCTTTGTGCTGAGGAGTTTCAAGGAGCCCTGGGAGAAGCAACTTATGTTCTGATGGAGGGACTCGGACCAACTGCACTGGTCAGCCCTGGCAGTGTGGAACAGTCTGAGCTGTGCAGTAAGCTCTGCCATCAGTAATACAGTCAATGAGCAGCATCTACTCCCTATACTGAGGAGGACACAGAACCTAGAGGTTATTTCATCTGCAGGCAGATGTCCCCAAGGCTGATGAATGATGTCATTTGTGGCTGGAAAAGGAGCTCTGAATGGCAAGAGGTAAGGATCTAAAATTTATGTAGAGCAATATTGCTGGGACTGAGTGGGACCATCTGAAATGGACCATTGGGCCATGCACAAATATTCTCTCATGATTTTTAATCTCTTACTGGAGCAAACAGTTTCTGCAGTGAAGACTTGGAGGGGGGGCTTTCCAGGCTACCTTTTTGCCATCTGTGTCTTAGTTAGCTTTAATTAGATTCTGAAAGGAACTAGCAGTCACCAATTCCCTAGAGCCAGGAAAGCAGGTGAGCTACTGCTTTTTCATTGCCTATTCTGTATGTCCATTGCTAACTAATTAGTTTCTATAAAGTTTCCTTATCATGCAGTCCCTCAACAGCATGTCAATTTTGTCAGGACCTCACTCAGACAGTCATGCTTCCCACTTCGGCAGTCTCTTAAGGACTGGTTAAGCTGTGCCTGGAAACTGGGAAGTAGGTACCAAAAGAAAGGCCAAATAACTTTTTCCCCCTACATTTCACACTATTCTCCAGTGCTTTTCCATTTTACCCCCTGAAACCCTGACATATCTTTAACATTGGCTTGTAAAACCATTCCCCTGGCAGACTGATCAGAGGCCTCCCAGCTGGAGTGGGAATGAGCACAGTCTGCGTGGAAGTACAAGATGGACTCTCTAAGAGACAGCAAAAGAGATGCTAAAAATCTGCATCCCATCCCATTGCTTAACCAGGTAGAGGACCTGGGGACAAAGGACATGGTTGAGGTAATGTTTGTTCAGACCAGAGAAGGCAAAAAAAAAAATCTCATGGTTGCTTGCAGGCACCTAATGGGAGGGAAGGCAGAGACAGACTATACCCACAGGTGCATATCAAAGGACAATGGACACGAGCTGCAGAGCTGGGTATTTCAATGAGATAGTAAGAGAAAAATTGATTGTGGAGATAGTCAACCAGTGGAACAGCAGCCCAAAGGAGTTGTGGACTCCTGATCCTTCATTTGAAGCTCAGCTGGACCAGGCCCTGCACAATGAATCTGCTCAGAGTGGGAGGTGGGTCCAGAGGCCTCCAGATGTTCCTTCCTGTTTCTTCTTCTTTATGGTCTAGATTTCATCTGATCAGATGGGTTTTATCCTCTCCCTTCTTTCATTTTCTTTTTCCAGTGTAATTTTGGACAGGATTTGGATGAGCACAAATAGTTTATTTTCTTCACTGTTCAGTTTTGTGTTCAGCCCACAAAAAAACCCAGTGAGGCAATGCCAAATGCAATGAAAAGAAGATGGAGCAAAAGTAACAAAAATCCATTCAAAATTTTGGACCAAAGAAAAATAAAGAAGACAGAAAACAAAAAATAATAGCCAATAAAAAGTTTAGAAAAACAAATTTTCAAAAATTTAATGAGATTTTGGAAAAAATGTAAAAAAATTATTTTTCTAAATGTACCAAATGGAAATTATTTTTAGATTTTTTTTCCCCAGTGTTGTTTTCTCCATATGGTTTCTAATTTTTAATTACCTATAAATTCACAAAATATGAGGAATTATTTATTTTGCTTATACATTTGGTTTTTCTCCTGACTAGAAACGAGACTAGTTCTTCTAGAGGAATCATGAACCGGAAGATCTTCCATTCCCAGGCTGATCCTTCTCTTTTTTTACTGCCCCCGAGAAAAATAAAATGTTTAACTTTGAAATACACATTAAAGACATGAACATTACATTTGTTTTGATTTTTTATCTGTTTTATCTCCTTCCTCTGCTATGTGCTATAATCCTCTATAACATCTTGCTGGCTGCTTGCCAGTTGAGCTTCTCTGGGATGTGTCAATGGGCCACTGGAATCACTGGTAGTTTGCCTTCACAGGAACTGCTTCCACAGGGAGACATTTCCCTTGTCTTTTTCACCCCCTGGTACCGTATGACTGTAGCTCTTTATGAACCTCCACCCTCATCAATTTTCAGGTCTCAGCTGGACGAGGCTTTGCATAACCTGGTCTATAGCTTCTGGGCTTCCCAGCTTTGAGCAGGAGATTGGACTGGAGACCTCCAGGGATCCCTTCCAGTTATCCTGTGATTTGACTTTTCCATATACAGAGACTATTTCAGTCTCTGACATTTAGGAAAATAACACGAGAGCTGAGACACCACCACCACCGAGGACATTTTGCTGCTGTTTGCCCATGTGCCTCGTCGCAGTGCTGGCACCGTCCCGCGTGCTGCAGCTCTTTACTGGAAAGCAGGGTAACATGCACTTCCCGTGGACTGCTTTTACTCACAGCTTTGGATATTTGAATTTCTCTTAGCAAAATACATTGTTTGGAAAGTAATGGAAGTTGACAGGGACAAGTGGGTTTTTTAAAATAAAATCAAAGTGTATTGTGCTTCAGTATATTTTCTTGTTCTTTTCTTTACACACTTAACTTCATAATAGCTTGTAAAGTAAGGGAAGGATGGCAAAGAACAGATACATATCTATCATTTTTAATCAAGATTACAAATACTTATTCAGTAGCCTTCCCATTAATGAGCACCTAGGGCAGATAGACATTTCCCCCACAGATGATTTGCCACAACATCAGAGCTGAACGTCAGCCTAAAATCCAAGATTCTCGGCTGTTGCATGCAGGGATCACTGTTGTAATGAAAATCCACAAACGCCAGAGATTTATGTCCAAAAAGGAGATGGAGGAGTCCTTCAACTTTATTTGAATAAAGGGAGAGAGTCCATCAAGGCACACACGCCCAAGCTTTTCTCTCTAGAGGTTTCAGAGGGCACAGCCTCCTTTTATCCCAAACTCCCGGCCCCATGTTGCCCTCTTCCTTTCCCCATTGGCTGAGGTACCAGGAAGGTACAGCCTTCCCAAACCGCCTACCCCATATCCCCTCTTGAACCTGTCATTTTACCCCAAAGTTCAGAAACTCAGGCTTGGGCAGACCCTTGTCTGGGCTCTGTAACAAACCTGCTGCCCGAAGTTAGTAGAGACATTAAGGCCCATTTCAAAGACGTTAACACCCATACTTTCACCCATCAAATTGTAAAGACATCAGCACACAGCTTTCCTATCACTGTCAAAAGAAATAAATGCTGACTCAGCCTGTTTACAGCCCTTTCCTTACCTCAGCTGTGACTGATGATTGCTTTATGAGACCCAGCCAGTGCTGGACACGGCAAAACACCCACGCTGTGCATGGACATGTCACACAGGCTCTGGGTACTCGTCTCTGTCAGTTCTCAGCATCTCTTTTGGAGTGAAACTCACAGGACACCCTGTGCAATTTCTATCCCACTGGCAGAGGGGTGCAAAGGATGTCCTGCTCTATTCCTAGACGGTTTTACCTGAGAGGAAGCAGTAACTGGTTGCAATTACAGCTGGTGGCAGTTCTAATTTAAAAATAGACCAATTCAGTGAATCATGGATGCCTTGTCCCTGATTGCCGGTGGTCTGCAGCCTTGCCCTTTGGCTCTGAGCAGACAGAAAGCAAGCACCGAATCCTCCTATTGAGAAATATATCTGGTGCGGGTTGCTCTGTGTGCAGCTGCAGTGCCAGCTGCAGATTGAGCTCTTCGTGGGAGCCTGAGCCGAGAGCCCGTGAACTGTGGATCCTTTACATAACAAAGAGCACGAAAACGGGTGAGGACAGCCCGGTGAGGGACATTGGCATACACAGCAGAAGCGGGGGGACGCAGGAGGAAGACTGTGAAGGTATAAAGGCCCAGGGGTGCTTTTTTCAGGGTCCCTTCTCGAAGACACCAGCTTGGGCTGTTTTTGTGTTACTGCACCGTGAATAAATGACTTTATGGAACACGACTTCTGAGACTGTCATAGCAAACCTGGGGTGGAACCGATGAAGAAATGTGACTGTGAATATGGGGAATGTGGGGAGTTAAGCAGGACCCATCGGGTCACTGGAGCTGCTTCTGCGAAGGGGCTCTGGTCCCAGCAGTGAAAGTCCCTGGCATTTGGGGGTGTGACAGCTGGAGAGTCTCAGGAATGGTCAGACTAGGAAGTTTCCTTATCACTATTAACCTGGAAACAAGAGCCTGTATATCTTGGGAGTTCAGTATGGACACAAGAGCTGACAGTCCATCTTCCCCTCAGCAGTGTAAACGCTGGGAAACCCACGGAAGACTCCCAGGGTACAGTACAGGACTGTGGTACAGCCCTGACAGAGACAACTATCATGAAAAATTAAAATGCTGTGTACTGCTCATGTGCCAGCATCTTTATAGCTGTTAATCATAGTATATTCATACAGAATAAAACAAAGTTCATTTCCCAAACCCTCTTTTTCCAATAAGTTGTTTTTTCTGATGAATGGAGTCTCTTTACTAAATCTGTGAAATGTAAGCATCACAGTTCCTGGTTCAAGTTCAAACCATTTATAATACTTTCCAATTTTTTAATATCCACTTTCCAAGTGTGAACCTGAGAACATGAGGACATGAAACTTCAGCTAGATGTGTTTTGTAGAGTGTGACATGTATCACTTTGTTCCTGGGACAACAGATGCAGGTCAAATGGAAAAGCTCATGTGAATTTCACAAGATGGTTGGGATCAAAATGAGCAGTTCCTCATTGACAGTGTGACATATATGCTTTCACTGTAGCCAGTACTGAGAACTTTGAGGTTGGTTGTCTTTGCTTTATAAGAATCAACTGGCAGTTGCAGTTGACAGAAATCACAGGAGAGGGGCCCTGTCAGGAGTTTGCTCATGAGTGTGCTCTCCTGCCATTAATCATTCAAAGCTGTTGCTATGCCAAGCAGTCCTCGTACTCTCCTTCCCCTGCCTGCAGTGCTGCCGTGGATCACAAGGCTTGTTACAGATTAGGACACTTGTAGCTTACCTCTGAATCCAGAGATCTGCTCCCAGTCACTCAGTGAGCTGGTCCACACCATTCTGTCCCTGCCACACTCCTGACACTTCCCAGAGCTGTAAGGAACTCACACCTTTGATTGCTTCACTCCTTTATGGCAACTGGAAAATTTCCAGTGAGACAGTGTAATGGGCAGGAGGTCCCTCTGTCCTTAGGTTCTAGATGGAATTTCCCTTGCTATGCTTTTGTCTGTTGCCTTTTCACTGTGCACAGCTGAGAAGAGCCTGGCTTCATCTTCCACAACCCCATGAAGATGGCAGTTAGATCCCCCTTATCTTTTCCAAAGTGAACATGCCAGGTCCTTCAGTCTCTCCTCCTGCAATGTCTGGTGGGCTGTCTCCAGCCCTGATGTCAGGACCATACACTCTGTCCAGAAAAATGCTTCACTAACTCAGTGGGAGAGCAATGCTGATAGAGATTTCCTCTCTCCCATGGAAGAAAATTAATGTCTATGTGTAACAATATATATATTTTTTTTAATGTGTAAATAAGACCTCATGGAGTTCAGTGAGCACACACAACTTCTTGGGAGCTGGCTGCCTTTCTCAGCCATATTCTGCATAAATCAGATGGTTAAAACAGGCTTAAGGAACTCTGGGGAAAGCAACTGCCAAGCACTTCGAGGCTCTGCTACAAGTCACCCCAGCAATTATAACAGGTTTTGTATTTTGATTATGTACCAATCTCTGAGCATTTTTCTACTTGATAGAGAGAAAGGTAAGAGAGGAGCCTCAAAAGAAGGAAGCATTGACTAGGCTCTTGGTTCTGATCCTTTACAAGACTGAGAATAAAGCTTTAAAGCCAAAATACACCTTCTGTAGAGAAGCAGTGCCTGAAGAATTCTCCATATGTCAGCATCTAAGTGTGAGGTTTGGAATGTGACAAAAACGTGGAATTCAGAGGAAAATGACTCATGTGGGAAAAAAAGTACTGTGAGTTTCCTCCTTTTTTGGAATGTCTGGGTCTTTAATTAAGTTTTCAATGATAAAGTAAAAGTAAGGTGACGTCAAATATCAAAAAACAAAGACAATTCCTGAACCAAAAGAAGGGACCTCGTGATGCGTCTTACTCAGCCAAAGTAAATTTCTGTGACAAGAAGCCAGTACATTTTATTGCCTCAAAAAAGAGTTGGTTGGTTAAATCATGAGGGTAAACCTCAAGGAAGATCCTGCTGGATGCAGGAGAAATAGATGTAAATTAGCAGTGGGCAAAAATGGACTGAAAACTAGGAGGATCTTTTGTATTAGTGTTCTCACCACAGTTTAATGGTGAGCAAAAGCAGTTTTGAGGTACTCACTGTAGTACTAAGGATGACATCAGCCTCCTCTTTCCTTCTCTAGTCTGGGCTTGGCAAGATCTACAAAGAGAAAAAGCAGTATCTGTTCACATAAGCAATGGATCTGACTGTGGTGCATTCACAGGGAGCTGTGCTGCTGGTGAGGAAGGAGGCATTTTCACTTGAACATCATCGAGGTGCAGCCATTTTAATGTAATTTCCCATCTTCTGAGGAGGATGTATTCGGGTGATGGTTTTCATGCTGAATTCACTGGAATTGCTCAGTCTACTGTCCCTCCCATATGCTGGACAGTGAGACTGGGATACTTTCCAGCTCTTGGAAAAGCTACAACCAGGGCAGCAATATAATTCTAGTCTCAGAGGTTTTGTCTCTACTTGTGTGGGTGGTGCTGGTTCTCAGTGTAACACAGCAGTCTTTTACCAGGACCAGATTCGTTCCTGCCTATGCACAGTCCTGCAGAGGCCTTCATTACTGATTGTCACCTCTCCTGCCAGCTCAAACAAGTAAAAACATTCCTCCAGCACTTCTGGAAAAGTTAATCATCATCCTGCTTCCCTGGGGAGTCACAGTAGGGGAAGCAACATCACCCCAATGTGTTTGGTCTTGAACTAGATCAGACCAGAGGAGGGCATAGACCACGGACTGAGGGCTCACTCTGGGACAGTCTGGAGAGCCAACACCCTTGAGAAGGAAAGCATCAATTCTGTCTTTGATGGCCTTCCAGCTACACCAAGGGAGGAAACTGTTTCCCACACTGTAAAAATATCAAGTTTTCAGCCTTTCTTCTGCAGCAAGGGAATAAAAACCTGAGCCCTGTGAAATCAGACACCCAGGAGATGCACTTCACCACCTTAGAGCAATAAACAGTCTGGTCGATCTGGTGGTGAGGCATTCACTGGGGATTCTGAGGAATGAGGTTTGGTTTGAATGAGGTTTAATTCTCCTTGGGCCTGTAACCCTTACTCCAACACTCCCCAGCCTGGGGACCCAAGGCTTAGCTGCATCATAACTTTGGCTCAGGCTGCTGGAGAAATGTTTAAGCTGTGAGCAACAGCAGTGAGAAATCCTGAGAGTCAAACATGATAGGAAACAAAATTAGAGGTAGGACTGCTGAGATGGGCTCAATTTAAAAAGGAAAAATGAAATCAGCCTTGTGAAAGTTAAATAAGTGGATTAAAGGAAGAAATTTACTAAAACCTGTGTATGAAATCCAGATCTTCACCCAAGACCCTCGTCAGACAGCACCAAGTGGATGCAAATGTGCCTGAGCTCTACTGATGTACGGCTGCAACATCTCCAACACAGGGATCTATAGACTGAACATCACCAACATACTGCTGTGACTGCCAACCATGCCAATGCAGCTATGGGGTTTGTTCCCATAGTGTTAGGCCAAAGAGTAGACTTCTTTCAAAGACTCCTTTATCTGTAGATCTGTCTGTCTTACTGGTGCACATCTGTACCAGCTCTGGGCCTGTGCACGAATTCTCTCTGTGCACCTGCCCCATCAAAAATGAAGATACAATATCTCAAAAAAGAGTAGTTGCATTATTTTTCTAAGCAGGACATTCAACACAGGATATTAAATACAAGACTGATTTTGACCTTGTAAATCATGAGAGAAATGAGCTATAGCTCTTATTAGAGAGTATCTGGAGGATCAAAGTCAGATGGAGAAGAAAAAAAAAATTTTTTTTAATATCTGAAGATCAGTCTGCACCCTAAAATTTTCTCTGATTTTCCCAGTCAGCCTAAGGAAAACCACCAGACACTTCCTTTTTCTGCACGGAATTAGTTTCTGAAAAATAACTGACATCTGTGAAGCCCTGGCATGGGAGAACAACTTTACAGCAACTTTACTCCTTTTTTTCTGTTCTAGGAGGAATCTATCCTCTGCCTGTGGCACACAAGCTCCCTTCTCCTGACAAGGGACTGCAGGGCAGCAGCAGCTGTCTTGGGGTGGCCACAGACCCCAGACCAGCCTGCACTCTACTGCAAAGCTCTGCAAGGTTCCATGGAGTATCTCTACCCCATGGACAGAATTTATTCCTCAGTTTGAGATACAAAAGCCAACCTCTTTCCTTTCACATTGTATCATATCAAACACATTTCCACCCACGAAACAACACCCACATTGTTTGGAGAGGCATCTTCAGACTTCCAGAGAAAACCTATTGTAGCTACCCTTGTCTCAGTGGGAAATTCTGGAGGCTCAAAAGATTCACCATGTGTCCTCTCCCAGCCTGGAAGCGAAGTGATGCTGCAATGAATTATTATTTCTTGTATAAGATTCACACCATGTGGCTGCAGTTTAAAAAGCTCCTATTTTCCTCTCAGTCACAAGTGAGGCTTTAGCTTTATGATTTACACCGTACTGAGCCTCTTCGGGCTCAAAATCGTGTTCTGAGTCCTACATTGCAGTGGAGAATAGATAAAATGCTGCTGTTCTGGGAGCGGCCAGCTATTTCAGGGGTTGAAGTTGGGACAAACCCCTTTAAGATATTTGGAGAGAACGTGAATTTTTTGAGATTGAGTTGAGGGCAGCTACAGCAGACTTGGGCTCAGGGTCAAAAACCATTTACTGAGACACTGTGGTGGAGAGGGCAGAGCCTGGCTATCAACAGTATTAGGTGTGCAAAAATCATGAGATTATCTGTATTTTGAAAGTAATCCAACATGTACATTAGCTGCCAGAGGAAAATGGAGACAGCTGGCAATGGCTAATTTAGAATCTATTTAAGGCCAAATTATGCTGCAAAGGGGCTGTGGCTTAAGCATTGCTGTTTCAAGACCTTGGAATCTGAATTACTTTTATATTAAAGTTTTGTCTAGTGTGAACATAGTTACTGCTTCTCTGAAAAAAAAAAAACACATTAATTTCTCATTAGTGACTAAAACTGTTAAAACCCGCTAACTGCATAGCTTAAAAATGCTGGAATTAGCACTGGGTCTTTTAGGTTTGGAGCAGGAGGGCTGTGCTGCGAGGGGGTGCAAGCCCCAGGTCGGAGCAAAGCTGAAGCAGCAGTTGGGTCAAGCCCATCCAGGGGAGCTCTGATCCGTCCTCTGCCCTTGGCCATCGGCGGGGTCTCTACCGCCACTCCGGTCATCACCGTTATCCTCAGAGTTACTGATCCTCCAATCAACCGAGACCGCCCGAGGGTCTCCGATCCCGTAGTCTGCCCCAGCCACGCTGCACGGCACCGGGGACAAGGCCCAGGCTGGCACAGTGAGGTCCGGTGCAGGGAACCCCCAGGAGGGGGATGCCACCCCCACCCCAAACATCGGGCAGCGCTGGCCCAGCGCCCACCCCCGAGCCGGGACTGTCGGCGCAGGCGGCCGCGGAGGGCTGGGGCCGGAGGCGCTGGCGGCGTGGGGACCTTTGTTACCCGGACCCACGGGTGGGCAGAGNGTTGGTTATCGGGGACAGAGTGCTGGGGGGCTTCGCCACGGCGACCCCGGAGAAAGCCCAAGGACCCACCGGCGGAGGAAGGGGAACGGGAGGCGGGGGTCGGGAGCCGGAGGCCGGGGCCTTCGGCGGCATCGCCCCGGCATCCCCTGGCATCGCCTCGGCTCTGCGGGCGCCGGTGGATGGGGCGGACAGAGCTCCCTCGGCGGCATCGCTCTGCGGAGCCGCGGAGAGCGGGGGACCCCCGCAGCGCCGGACACGGGCGTCACAGAATTACCGGATGGTCTGGGTGGGAAGGGACCTTTAGAGGTCACCTAGTCCATCCCCCCAGCTACGAGATGCATCTTCAACCAAATGAGGTTGCTCAGAGCCCCGTCCAACCTGACCGTGAATATTTCGAGCCACAACCTCCCTGGGCAGCCTGTAATGACCCTTTTATGCCGTGTATCTGGGAGGGAAGCTCACAGGCGATTTAGAGCGTTAAATGCTTATTGCAGGTCTCTCCCCCTACGTACAGGGTAATATCGTGTAAATGAAGCGACCACTTTAAAAGTGTAATTTTATGTGGGTTGCCCTGGGGAAAGCTTTGGGTTACTTTTAGGGTTGTCCCATTATTATCCCACACCATCCTGGTTTGTATTCCACGAGTGATGCAGCCGCCTGGTTTCTTCTTCACTCCTGCTTTGGGTATGGTGGTGGCCTTTGGTGACCTCAGATTAGGTGCTAGCGCAAAGCCAGGACTTGCCACTGTAGTATTGTACCCTTGGAATCCTCACCTATCCATGTGTATGTGCCTGCTTGGATGCAAGCCAGGCTTTTCAGGACAAAATGCATGATTTTCTCACATGGAGCCAATGGACCACCTGTCACCTGTTGCATCAACGATGAACGTGAGCCAGTTTTGGGATGAGCTTTGGCCCTGCAGCAAAGAGCAGGACCCAGCCAAGAACAAAGAGTGCCATCATTGCAGTCTGGTATTTCTACTATAACTGCGGGCAGCAAATGCATGAAACTTGAAGGCGGACTTCAAGGAGAATAATGCTCCCCAGAGAGACAGTCCCTTTC